>VYZV01010875.1:0-40670 GCA_013401275.1 Pandion haliaetus
GAGTGGCTTGGCAAGCTCCTCTGCCAGCTCAGTACTCTTGGGTGGAAACTCTGTTGGGTCCTGTCATGGGGCGGGGGGGAAATGAGGGGTTTGGATTGCTTAAAGAATCACCTCCAATTGTATTAGCACTAGGAAAATGATTTAATAGAAATTTATATGACAGTATGGCTTCACAGAATTTGATGGCAAGGTTCACTCTATTACTTAGTACGTTGATGAAATGCACACAGGAAAATTAAGTTAGAATCAAACTAAACTTATGTATATAGGGACCAAAACCGTAATAGGGTAAGAGGGAATGTTGCAAAGAATTAATTTCTTGTGATTTGTGCAAAGATCAGGAATGTGGGAAAGGGCAAGGGAGACCTTCCCGTTGAGTCACAGGGTTCAGAGAAGACCCCCTTGCTTTCTAAACTCCTGTTGGAGTCTAGGTGCAGCTGGATTGACTCCTAGTCCCAGACTTGGTCAACAGTATATCTAAAGGGATTATAAGTATAATAGCAGCCTAAAATTCATTCACAGTTGAATAAAAGTCACAACTGAAATTTAAGTATAAATTTGAAAGTAATAACTTATAATATATTTGCTATAATATAATTACTATAGACTATTCAGGTTAGTACACGCGCATGCATAAAGACACTAAGAGATTTACATATAAGAGGGTGAAAGAGAGGAAAAGAGGTATACCTGTTAAAAATTCCCCTTGAGGTCAGTGAGAATATTCACATCAAATGCTTCAGCATCTTTTTCAATGGATGAAGGGTCAAGCCTCAAGGAGCAGAGAGAATCAGCGCAGGTCGTGTTGGCTTTTGGCGGCAGACCTGCGATTTTCGCAAACTGGAAAGTTTGTGAGCTCTGAGGCGTCCCGCTCAGAGGGAGGTGCTGGTCACAGCCCGCTGCAGTCCAGGAGAGCTCAAAGGACCTCACTTAGTACCGCTGCTTATAGGTTCAGGAGGTGATTGACTTTTGTCAGCAACAAATTGCTGGAATCCCAGCTGTGCTGGTACCATTTCATGTGCAGATAAGGAAAGCTCTGAGGCTGTCTGAGAATAACTTAAAGCAGAGATATGGGATGCTCCAAGATTGTCAGGGCAGGACTGTAATGTCTCAAGGTTGTTATGAGAACTAGCTATCTCTATTCCTGTCCCTCCCACCTCCGCCAGGCAGCAGGAGTCCTTAAGACACACAGCATATCTCCCTGTCTTAGCTGTGAAAGAGTTCCTGGTACGGTCAAGGATTGCCTAACTGCCTGACTCATTACACTTATGCTGAGGCCTAGCGAGCCTTCCCGAGTTCATAAATCAGCCCAGAGAGGAGGAAAGAAATGCACCACCACAGGTCCAAAGCATAAATGAATTTTGCTTGGGTCTTAGAGAGGTTCTACACTTGTGATGTTTTCCGCATTCTTCTGGGAGAAGCCATTTCTCGTGCGTTCTCGGAGTTTCTTAGATGATAGCCCCTGTACCTGGACATAGTACCTGGCTGTGAAGTCCTTACATTGCACTGAACTGACATACAGCCTCCAGCTTGGGAAAATTAGTTGCCCTACATTAAAGCTTTCAGAATATGATATTCCTAATACCTCTGTGGCACAAGTTTTCTGAAGCCCTTCCTAGATGTGACCTCAAGCCTGTTTTTCCAGTAACTATTTCTGCACCGTTTCTTTATGGTAGGCAGGTGAAATATAGACACTTCAGTACCTTAGGCTGAGATGACAAAAACATTTTCCCTAACCATTGTCTCTAGGGAAAATATTGTCACTTAGTTTATTGTGAGATTTCCTAAGTAATAGTAAAAAAATGTAGTTCCATGAGTCTGAGAAAATTATTTTGCACACATTTCTGTATTGCTTAGCAAGGCAGTCTGTATTTCCTTTCATGCTGTCTGGTTAAGTCCTGTGATTTGTTTGTTTAAAGGCTAAATGAGTGAGGATAAAATTCTGTAGTTGCAAATGTTATTGATGATTCATTGAAACAACAAGAATATTGAGGGAGAAGTAGTTTATGCTTTTCCATTCTTCCATGTATTCAGATTATATATGTAACATATGTGGCTGTTTGTGAGCACTTGAAATACTAGAAGAAATGCTAAAATTACATTGGGGCAAATCTACTGTGAGAAGTAATACAGTAAAAATGCTATTGGATTTTATTATCCATTGAAGAATCCAGAATGAAGTTGGTCATTTAAAATTTTAACCACTCGTACAAACCTATCCAGAACTTTAAAGACAGTTTGTGACTCTTTGCAGTTCATAACTCCTTACCAGTGATAGTCGTTAGGTTGTAACTGAAAAGCAGTGATACTCAGTAGGTCACAACAGCAAAACCTGAGCATGTGTTTGAGTGTTTTGTTGAAGCGGGTGTTTAGTTAATAACAACTTGGTTTTTAAAAATTATATATGGAAAAAGCGTAAGCATATTTTTTAGTCAGTGAAGACACAACGGAGCAGGTCAAAGAGGCACATTGTTAGACAAGAAGATTTTATACATTTGCAGTCATATTTCTGCACAGACCCCATGATTTAAACGTAACTTTGTAAAAAGGGCAGAGAGAGGTGGTAGTTTTGCTGTAACTTGTATCTGTCTTTATACTGGGTGTATTTTATAGTCAGCTGCTGGTGAGACACAGTACCATGTTAAATGTAATATACTCCAGAGGAAAGGAAACAAGTACTGATTCAATAAGGCAGGCAAACTGGATGAAAATTTTATTTGCAAACTGTATTATTAATGTGCAGGAATCTAATGATCTGCAAATGATAGAAATGTAAGAGATACTTTACCGAAGGAAATCCCTGGTGATACTGTTGTATTAAATTAATTTTATGGAGCTTGGAAAGAAATCGTGCTGATTCCATAAGTTTTGGACAATTTTTTAAGTGAAATGGTGACTGTAGTGTTGAAAAATACATGCGTCTCCAGAATGATGCTTAAGGAAGTTTGTGACATTTGTGTCTGAAATATCTCCTTGTTAGTCACATCAGCAAAAATGCTGCTTAATTCAAGAAGGCAGAGTAGCTTTTGGGAAGAAGCATCATGGGGTTCCTTCTTTCCTGGTGGAGCTTGGCAATGACATGGGGTTTTATGGAGCCACAGATAAGTCTGTTAGGATCCATCCAGTTACCATCACTGTTTAAAAAAAAAACAACAAATAACCCCCCCCCAGTTTGAACTGAAAATGGAACTTTTCCTCTTGGTATGTGGTTTTCTAGAGCGGTGTATTTGGTGCGACACAAGACCACCCGTCAACGTTTTGCCATGAAGAAGATCAACAAACAGAACCTAATTTTGAGAAACCAGATTCAGCAGGCTTTTGTGGAGAGAGATATACTGACATTTGCTGAGAACCCCTTTGTGGTCAGCATGTTCTGCTCCTTTGAGACTAAGCGCCACCTGTGCATGGTTATGGAGTATGTGGAAGGTATGGTTGTCGTTATCTACACCTGCAAAGGGACCTTAGATAGGATGGACGTGTAGTGTGTATGCAGTGTGTCTCCACATAAAGGATGACATTTCTGAGTGATTTATAAGATGTGTGGTTTTGGGTGTAAGACTGGTAAGTGTACTGCTCTGAACACAATAAATGGGAAGACCATGTCGTGTGTGCTAGTCCTTTCTTCATGGAAAGTGAGCTCGGTCAGCCCTGCAGTCACAGGGGAGGTCGTGATGCCCTTTTAGGGAGGAGTGTATGGACTGCTTGGCTGAGCTGGAGAAATGACTCATTCTACCTACTGATAGTACAGTTTAGCATAAAGAGATACTGCATTTGTGAATTCCTGTGACTAATACAACATGATTGCAGTGGAGCTGAGGAAACATAAAGCCACATGTAGAAAACTGCTGGGGTCAGAGTTCAGCATGAACTTTCCAGTCCTCACTGGAAAGAAATTGTCCCGCTCTCCTGTGGGATGGCATGGCTAGATCCATAGGACGTTTGCTTGGCATTACAATTGGAAAAAGACAGTTAAGAAACAACACCAAGCAACACAGTCTTTGTTCTTTAGCAGCCTTTTTAAAAATACAGTGCTATTTTATGCTAGGTTTTTTGTTTTGCTTATTCTTTGGAATATTACTTGATTTTATTTTATCACTGTATCTTATTGTAAGCAATATATTTCTGCTGGTGGATGGGATTAATTTCTTATGCCTGGCTTGCTTGGCTGAATGTTTCTGAGAAATAAGCTTATAGTTATTGTATCAGTGCTCTTTCAGATAAATTAGTGGAATGAAAGCAGATGTATTGACGTAACAAATTTTAATATTAATTCCTATTTGCAAGTAGAGATGAAGGTCGAATGAAATGTGTGGCCAGTGTTACTTAGGAAGCTTGAATCAGGGGCCCACAGATTTATTTTCATGAATAGCCTGTGTCTAAAGGCATGGCTGCTTTTCCATGTGTAGAAAGAGCCAGTTAGTAGTTGTAGAGGTGTTTACTTACTATTTTAAGAAGCTTGTATGTCAGAAGTATTATGTGTCTCAGTGGTGGAAAGCAAAGAAATTTATAGACAGGCCAAACAGTCATGAACTGCCCTTTCTTCAAAGCTTGCTTACAGTTTGGAAACGACACCTGTACAGTTCTTAAACAAGCATGCCCAACATACATGGATCTCAGTTTTTCTAGGATTTTAATATTTATTTGAAGCTCAAGATGGAGTGTAGAGAGAGCTTTAGAATTCAGGCTAACAGGGTTGAGAGAGACAGCCTTTAGGAAACTTACTCTAATTTAGTATTGTAGACCTGTAGCTCTTCTTTCTTACTGATATTTGCCATTTCACTGTGCCATATTTGCAACTTTTTTTCTAGGAGGTGATTGTGCTACACTTCTCAAGAACATTGGTGCCCTACCTGTTGATATGGCGAGAATGTATTTTGCCGAGACTGTTCTGGCATTGGAGTACCTACACAATTATGGGATTGTTCACCGTGACCTAAAACCTGATAAGTAAGTCTTTAGCTCTTCAGAAGCTGGAGGGAGAGAGCCAGTTTTTCAGGGGCTTTCTCCATAGGCAAGAAGACATGGAGACTAGGGACAGTAGAGTTCTTCAGTGGCATCTGACATGTAGGAGATTTTACAGTCTCTTGCTACTGATGTAGAACCAGATAGACACCAAGAAAGGGTGGGAGGAATGTCTTCAGATATTATCTCAAAGCTGTGCTATACTGATGAAATTATGGCAGAAGGTAGTCTTGATTTCTAGTTGCCTTCGCTGCTTTGTGATACTCAGTTGCATAGGAGGTTCCTTCCAGGCATTTGATGGGGATGTAAAACTGAGAATTTGCTTAGCATCTTGTGGTGTTCTTTTTTAAATTGCTTTTGGGAAACAACTGAATGTTAGATTATTTTGCTGCTTCTCTTTCTTCTAGTCTCCTGATAACTTCCATGGGTCACATTAAACTCACAGACTTTGGACTGTCTAAAATTGGGTTAATGAGTCTTACAACCAATCTTTACGAGGGACACATTGAGAAGGATACCAGGGAATTTCTGGACAAGCAGGTAAGCCGAAAAATTTTGTCTGTTGATGTGGGATCAGATGCAGGATTCTGTCTCAGGACAGAATCGGAGTTTGTAGCACTCCCTTTCTGCCTTGACACTGTGCTGTGCGTTGTAGAATGGGAGGAAGATACAAGTCCATTCTCATGTTTGTGCATAAATTGCTATTGTTTGTTATTTCAACTTGTTTTGGAGTGATGCACTTCAGCTCTTAGTTTAGGGTATTGAAAGTGTGGCCCAGACAGCAATGCAGGTGTGAACAGAAGTTGGTTTAGAGATGTAATGTGGATTTTGCTGGAAGGTTGTTCCACGGTCTCCCCCTTCTGGTGCTTAGAAAGTTCATGGCAAGTTCCTGTATGTTTCTTCTTGTAATTTTGTCTGATGGCTTAAACACTGATTTTTATCCCTGTGATATTTACTAAGGGTAATTTTTCTCCTTAGCCTTCATTTTGCGAGGCTTAACCAGCTAAGTTCTTCTAGGTAACAAGATAGATTTTCCTTTGATGAATGAATAGCTCTTCCACGCACCTCTTTCAACTTGAGTTGTTATTTCCTGGGCATAGTTGACAGGAACTATGTTCTGGATGCAGGCTCACCAGTGCCTTGTATGATGGGATTAAAAAATACTTCTCTCTACTGAAAATACCTAGGATCGCAGCTGAATTTTCTTTCTTGGCTGTGCCGAGTGTTAATTCATAATCATACTGTGGTATTGTCTTCCTTTGCTTCTGAGTAATGACGTTTTTTCTAGCAGGAACACTCTTTGGTCACTAGGTCATGATCTTGCACTTTGCAGTGTTACATTTTTTACAATTATTTTGTTATTGTTGCTGCTTCTAAGCCTGAGGCAACTTAGATCTTCCAACGTGATTTCCTTAGTCATTGTCTGTGCCAGCTGTACCTCCCAAATTTAAATGCTGAAGTGTGTAATCATGCTGTACTGCTAATTCTGCATCTGTGAAACTAAATTCTGGTAGCACAGGGATGTGAGAGGTTTGTCAAAACTCAGTTCCTGATAGCTATAGCTGTGTCAATAGACATCCATCAAGCAGACAGACCTACACACACAGACTATGCATTTTTTGCACATGCTTTACTATATGTACACCAAAGAACTACTTAGCTGGCATGTCCACACTAGGAACATTTCATAGTATGTGATATCATTTCAGTGCAGGTAATGTGTTCCTCAAATACAGACTCTTGCTCTGTGGAAGTAGTTCAGAGCATTAAGTGGTTAGTGGCAAAACATTAACTTCCTTTTAAAACTGAGGGGGGGAAGAAAAAAAAAAAAGACAAATAAGCTTTGATGTGAGTTTGGCAATTTGTAGGTTTATTGCTTTCTTGTGTGTTTCTCTTAAGGTCTGTGGGACTCCGGAATACATTGCACCAGAAGTGATCCTGCGCCAGGGCTATGGGAAGCCCGTGGACTGGTGGGCCATGGGAGTTATCCTGTACGAGTTTCTAGTTGGCTGTGTTCCTTTCTTTGGGGACACACCAGAAGAGCTGTTTGGACAAGTGATCAGTGGTATGTTTCTGTTCTGGCTCTGAAGGGGTTTCAAAGTGTGCTGTGAAGTAAAACCTTTAAAATGTTGAGGATCCACAGTTTAGTCAGGAAGGACTAGGTATAGAATAATGGTTTTTAGTTTTAAAATATTTATCTTTCTTTGTCTGATTCAAGCTATCGAAAGTTGTTGAGTTGCTTCATGTCTTGCTAGATATTTCTGTTGTTGTGCATGGTATGGGAGTCATGCAAATGCTTGTGGGATTGGGGAGAAATATTTGGGGTTTTTTCTGTTCTGTCTTTTAACTTAAATGATGGAGAATATGAAAGGAGCAGCCACCAGCTGGTCTAATTCAGTCTGATTTTGGTTATTGCTTCTGTAGGTGTAAATGTCAGTTGATTAGTAATTGTTACATAAACAAATTAAAAAGGAAATTCTAAGCAAAACACATTGAAGCTGTTGTACTCAATACCTTCACGTCTTGTGGCTTTTTAAAACTCTCTCCTGCTTGGAGTTGGACAAATGATTGCTTTGTGTTCTCTCAGTGAATATGCCAGTGAAAACATTTCCTATTGGGAATGCTTTCTGAAACAGTAAATTTTTAACACACTTGGCAAATGTCCTTTGTAAAAAGCAAATTTCAGCAAAGAACTACATATGATGCATGAAATCATTACCTGTGAATTGTTCTCTCTGTTCCAAGTATAACGAGTGTGGAATGTGCGGGCAAGAGATACAGCCGCAGTATTGTCATTGTCATTGTTTACGGATTGTCACGGAAGTCCCATTTCTCCCATTTCATACTTTATTAATAGAGTTCTTAATGCTTTTTTTCTCCACAAGCACTGCTTGGATTGACAGCAGCTTTAGCTGATGCTGAATTTTATGCATTTTGGAAAATGTCAATGCTTGAATTATATTAAGTAATGCAAGCTGCTGAATTCAAGGTATTTACTATTCTGGGGCAGTACTGAACACTGCATTTTATGGTATAGGAATGTGAATGGTTATTCAGATTGGTCATGAAGCTGGTAGAAAATGTCAAGTCTCTTTTTGTCCCCAGATGAAATTGCCTGGCCAGAAGGTGATGATGCACTGCCACCAGATGCCCAGGACCTCATTTCTAAGCTTCTCCGACAAAACCCTCTGGAAAGAATGGGAACAGGTAGGAACTTTGTGCATAGGAAAATACTAGCCAGAAGGAGGAAAAGAAGCTACCTTGCCAGTGATGCACACCCAACCATGTTGAAAAATGCTTATCTAGAGCTGTGAAACGGTTTATACTGGGTTCAGTGAATCACGTGTGATGAAGCTCTGAGAATTCATGTAGATTGTATACAAGTCAGATTACTGTCTTGTTTAGGAAACAAGAAAGGGGAACTACCAGCTTGGCAGTGTAACTTTTCAAAATTGTGCAGTTCCATTGAAGGCTTGAGGGTTGTGTCTCCATTTGAACACTATAATCAGATTTCTTTGAAGTTCTCTTTGACTAGGGGCTTAATCCCCTACATGGATGTGAACTCCTGGGTGTAATCAAATAAATGAAAACTTTTCCATTCCTAGAGGCCTGTACTGTAGAATTCTCCAAATATACAAGAAAGTCTGATAGTCTCTTTGGCAAAGTCAGATGCATATGTCAATCTTTCTGTATTATAATGTCAGATGTAAAGTTTTACAAGCCAACACTTATCATTTCCTGATAGTAAGTAACCATAAATAATCTCTAGCTACACTCTTGTTTTAAAATAATTTTTGCAACATCATGGCTTCACAGCACAGGTTGTCTGTTTCATTGATTTGATTAGTGTGATTTAATTATGGATTTCCAATTGGAAACTACACTTTAAGCATTAAAAACTTATAAAAAAATTATATATATAACAATTCCAAAAGGCACATGTATTCAGCAGACTTACACATGTGTACACAAGGATGATGAATAGATGATGAATTAATAATGATATCAGATGGTTTTCACATGTTCTTCTTTACTTCAAATCCATGTACTTGAAAGGTGTTGCTGTCATGGAAAAGATGCAGATTTTCTTGCCTTAAATGAGTTGATGGACTGATTTTTTTGATTTCTTATATACCTGTAGTGCTGAGACTGCTGTTCCACTTGGCATCTCGTAGTGCCACTGGCACTCAGAAAACCTTTTATCTCTTTTCCTCTGCTATTCTTTTTTTTAAAAAGACAGTAGCATCTTTTATGAATATTAATTTCATCTGAAAAAAAACTGCATATACTAGTAGACAGATAATCCTTAGTTTTTCCTTCTGGGTACCCAAGCTGCTGAGGTTAATAACAAAGGATACTAATTCAGGAAGATACATAAGCCTCTGCCTTGTTTTAAGCACATGAATGAGTTTATTCATGACAGTGGAGCTACTCACATGCTAAGTACCTTTCTGAGCTTGCTCTCTTTATTCAGCTATGAACAGGATGGTACTTAGAGTTTGGAAATTTTAAATTAAGATGTTAATTCGTTCTTAATCTTGCAACTTGATGTCTAATGTAACAGCAGATGCTGTCTTCCAGTCAGTTAAGTTGTGTTGTCATTAAACAGGAAGAGGAGGTGGGAAGATGGCAATCTTCTTCAGATTTTATCCTGCATTACCACTTTGGTGAAAGGATAAGTTGTTTCTTAGAATTCCTGGAAAATGTGTGACAAATGTACTCGGGTACATTCTCTTAGGCTCTTGATACTTTTAAGGTTTGTTTTTCTTGTTATGCAAATGCTGAAAGAAGTACTCCATAATAAAAGATGCTTATTTCAGGTAGTGCCTTTGAAGTGAAACAGCATCGGTTCTTTAAAGATTTGGACTGGACTGGATTACTTCGGCAGAAAGCTGAATTCATCCCACAGTTGGAATCTGAGGATGACACAAGCTATTTTGACAGTAAGACTAAAGATTCAGCCTGAACGGCATCATATTTTTTTGTGCATATTTCATTTTTGAAATTGTTAGAGATAAGTCATTGTTAAAAATTGAATAAAACACTTCATGGAAATTGCTTTAAAAAGTTTCCATTGAATGCCAAGTAAGGTTTCTTTGAAAGCAGATTAATTTTAAATGAAAAAATGTTGCTGCTGAAGTCAATTGGCTTTTCACTTGTGCCTGTGGTCCTGCCAGCCATGGCCCTGCAGTGAGAGGTGCTGCAGTTGTTATGCTGGGTTTATTACAGTATTTCCAAAGCATTTGGTAAATCCAACTTCCTTGAGTTTTTGAATATTATCTTTCCCTAGTGACCGTTTTCAGCCAATAAATGTTTTTTTTTTTTTTTTTTAAATCCACACCCTAAACCTTGAAGACAAGTATGTAGGGAAAATTCTTTAGAGATTTTAAGTAATTTAAATTATTTTCACTGCAAGTGTATCACCTTATTTTAGTAGTATTAACTCTGATGAGATGTGAAGTGCCTGTCTGGTGTGTATACATGTCTGGGAACTGCCATGGTATCAGTGCTATGTAAGATTCCTGGTATTTCCAGATAAGCACCAGAGAGAGTTGGTGCTCTGGGAAAAGAAGGGAGGAACGTCATTTGAGGGGCAGAGAGGTCTCTGTCCCCAGAGCCTCTGCTCCCTAGCTTTTCTCATTTGGCTTGGGGAGCTGAGCAGGTGGAAAGGGCTTAGGCTTGTCACTGGTCGGGGGGGTCTCTCCCCCACTCCAGCTGCAGTACAGGATGATACTGGGCTATTTCAGTTCCCTGAGCTGTGGAAATTTCTGCCCTACTTCAATGGAATCTCTTCCATCCTTCCCCCAGGACCATGGGACTCGCTGACTCCGTATGAAGCACATTTTTGCTCTGCTCCTGCACTTTGCTCAGGGTGGAAGGAGGGAGGGAGCAACCTGCTTTCAGCCCCTTGGCTGCCACGCTGCAAAGCCAGCGATCCTATTTAGATAGTGCTCTTCCAGTTTGGGGAAGAGGCTTTTAGGCTAGAGTTTGGATGGAGAAAGAAATAGATTGAGAAATCTCCATATACTTATTGCAGAGAGCAATTTGAGTCAAGCTGTGCAGAGGACGCAGAGGTGCGTTTTGCATGTATTGGGGTTGTATTGGTACAACATAGATGTAGAAACTGAGGTGGTGGGGTGTTCCCACCACTAATTGGACTTATCAGACATTGAAGCTTGAGCTCCAGTCACTGAATTGGGTCAGTGATTGGGAGAGGTGCAGTACAGCAGCCATGAGTGTATCCTGGTGGGTAAAAGCATGATGTCACCATTTGTGGTGAATGGAGTTAAATCCAGTTGGCAGTGGTTGTGGTGAATGGAGTTAAATCTAGTTGGCGGCGGGTCACAAGTGATGTTCCCCAGGGCTCAGTACTGTCGCCGGTTCTCTTTAACATCTTTATCAATGATCTGGACGAGGGGATTGAGTGCACCCTCAGTACGTTGCGGATGACACCAAGCTAGGAGGGAGGGTTGATCTGCTCGAGGGTAGGAAGGCTCTACAGAGGGATCTGGACAGGCTGGATCGTTGGGCCGAGGCCAATTGTATGAGGTTCAACAAGGCTGCGTGCCGGGTCCTGCACTTGGGTCACAACAACCCCATGCAATGCTACAGGCTTGGGGAAGAGTGGCTGGAAAGCTGCCTGGCAGAAAAGGACCTCGGGGTGCTGGTTGACAGTCGGCTGAATATGAGCCGGCAGCGTGCCCAGGCGGCCAATGGCATCCTGGCCTGTATCAGAAACAGTGTGGCCAGCAGGAGCAGGGAAGGGATTGTCCCCTTGTACTGGGCACCGTTGAGGCCACACCTTGAGTACTGTGTTCAGTTTCGGGCCCCTCACTACAGGAAGGACATTGAGGTGCTGAAGCGCATCCAGAGAAGGGCAACAAAGCTGGTGAGGGGCCTGGAGCCACAGGTCTTACGAGGAGCAGCTGAGGGAACTGGGGTTGTTTAGCCTGGAGAAAAGGAGGCTGAGGGGAGACCTTATCGCTCTCTACAACTACCTGAAAGGAGGCTGTAGTGAGGTGGGTGCTGGTCTCTTCTGTCAGGTGGCTGGTGATAGGATGAGAGGAAATGGCCTCGAGTTGCGGCAGGGGGGGGTTACATTGGATATTAGGAAAAATTTCTTTACTGAAAGGGTTGTTAGGCATTGGAACAGGCTGCCCAGGGACGTGGTGGACTCATCATCCCTGGAGGTATTCAGAAAGCATGTAGACAAGGCACTCCAGGACATGGTTTAGTGGGCATGGTTTACGGTTGGACTCGAGGATCTTAAAGGTCTTTTCCAACCTAAATGATTCTCTGATTCTATGTTATGTTCAGTGGTGCAAATCACTGGGTCTGTCAAGTAGGAATGATGGCAAACTCTGCAAGCGTGCAGGCATGCTCAGCAGGTTATCATGGTGAATTTGAAGTTAGTCCTTTATAAAGGCTGGGATTCTCATGTCAGGAAATACCTCACATAGATGCTGATAAGAGTTGGTGTTGCTGTTATAAACCCTAATGCAGAAAATTTTAGAATATATAAAAGTAGCTTTCTGGCTGATACAGTGCAGCAAATTTGGCTGCGGATAGCTATCAGCTTTCTGTAGCCAAACTTATTAACGCCCGCCCCACAAAATCCAATGTGGCTGGCTTAGAAATCCAGTGCTGCAAATCTCAAGGCACAAAATCTCTTTGGAGGCAGTTTCGATTTTTGCATTAAAAAATAGCTTTGCATGTTGGCTGCTTGCCCATTTTCTTTCACAAAATCTAATCCTTTTTCTACTTGTAGGAGAGAGAAGAGGAAATATTGGGGGGGGAAATATTTTTATTTTTTAAAGAAGGCTTGTATGTATGTGTGCAGGAGAGATTTGTACAATCATAAGGCTTTTTATTGGAAATTGGGACAGTGAATTGTTTCTGTTTTCTTCCATGTGATTGTTTGCTGTAGGGAGGAAATATCCCTACCATGAAGGGTCTGCAGGATTAAATACCTGAGTATCAGCTGCTTTTAGAATATAATATAGCTGATAATATAAGATAATATAAGATAAATTAAGTAGGAAGGAGGTATTCTTCACTGCTAATTGTACAGGGTGAGCAAAACTAGCTGGGTATGTTTCAGGATTAAGGAAAATACCCTGCATGGTGTATGAATACTCAAAATTCTTTGTAAGTAGACAAGTAGGAATGCTTGAGGTGTGAGTTATCAACACTCCCTGCACTGCTGAAATGTGCCACGTCTTGTTCACAGCCCGTTCAGAACGATACCAACACCTGGATTCGGAAGAAGAGGAGGACACTAATGATGATGATCACGTGGAAATTCGGCAGTTTTCCTCATGCTCGCCGAGGTTCAGCAAGGTAGGAGCATGGTAGCTTGTTGAAAGAAAACAAGTGTTGAGACGAAGACAGTTTCATTGCTTCATATGGGGTAGATTTTAATCATGCAGATGATATGTGGGAGTTGCATGGTGTTTAGTATTCACTGAGGAAAGAAAAAACTGTGTGTGTTGTTTATTCTGTGATAGTTTGTCGCCTATTAGAAGGTGAGTGTGAGTACCAGAATAATTGGAATGTGAGTACCAGAATAATTGGAGAGTAAGATTGTATATTTCTTAATGTTTCACTAATATGCAGGATACTGTGGAGGTCTCTTCTGCATCTGACACGGTTTGATATTTTTACTAATGACTTGGATGCTGGCACAGGAAGTGTCCAAAGCTTATTTGCTTTGAACAGTGTCATTCTGAAGGGGTCTTCCAGTAGGTGACAAGGTGGTATTAGGATGAAAATTGATTCTGACGTTTTGGAGTAATGGTCTAAAATCAAAGGGATCCCATGCAGTACAAGCACAGGTGAAGTTTACACCTGTGCTGTTGTTCATTGTCTCTAATAGAGCCTGAAGAACAAAAGGCAAGGTGACAATTTCAAAGAGAAGGATCTGGGCATACAGTGCATTGTGAGTTAGATGTACCAAATTATTAAAGCAAAAAGGCAGCTACCATACTGGGCAAGCATGAATATTTTCCGCAAGGCAAATGAAGAAATCCTTTCCGTCTGCTTAGCAGTAGGAAGGCCATAGCTGGGGTACTCTCTCCTGTTCTGGGCAACGTTCTTGAAAATAAATATGGACCAGTAAAAGAGAGCCCAGAGGAAAGCAACAAGAATGATCCGAGATCTACAAAACATAAAACCGAATGTGTATCCAGATACATAACTGCTAGAGGAAAAGGAGTACATTGGTCTTCCTGTTCTACCCAGAACTGATATGAAATGATGGGCACAAAGGAGGTATAGGGTAGGTGGTAAGAAGTTTCCAATGTTGAACAGTAATTAAGAACTGGCATGGCTTGCCTGGGGAATTTGTAGAATTTCCATCTCTGGCAGCTTTTAAGAACAGGTTGGAGAAACATCTGTCAGGTATTACAAGAGAGCTGGTTCTGCTTTGAGGTAGGGAAATGGACAGGAAGCCCTGAGGAGGTCCCCTCTAGCCATGCTTTCTGGATTCAGGTCTGTGCAGGTCTCTCATTCTTACTTACGTGATCTGAAATAAAAATTTGGAATTCTGGATGTTTCAAAGTAGTACAGCTCCACTGTTAGGTTGGATAAAATAAAGTATGTTTGGGGAAGAGCAGAAGGGAGAAGAAATGCTGTTTTGAGGTCAGCCTGCTCTATGAATTGTATTTCCCTCTTCTTAATGAGATGGGAGTAGGAATTTTATTTAGGGCCTCTGAAAGATATTTCAGTTTTTCATGACAGTTCCTCCAGATTTCCGCTGCTGAAGTCAGTTTGAAGCACCAGTTTGTTCTTCTTTGTCCTCAGCAGGCCTACAGTCGTTTAAGTAACAGTTACCATTAATTTGATGGAGTTGCTCCTGAGTTGCATCACCAAAAGCATGTTTAAAATTGGACTGGAGGATTAGTTGTGGTTTTAAAAAAGTTCTTAGGAGTACGTAAGGTTTTCTTTTTTCTGCCTTTTCTCACCATGAGTATTATTCATCTGTTAGACTGAAGCTTTTCTTTAGGGTTCAGTGTTTTTGCCACAAAGAGAAAAAGTTCACTTTTAATGAATTTATTTTAAGACCTGGAAAATTATACAGCATTTGTAATGTGGGAGGCATAAAAAGCTCATTATATTTTGAAATTCTTGTCTGACAATTCAGCCATATGATTTATTAATAGTTATCTTGTTGATGCTCTGAATTTTTAATAACATTATTTTCATTAATCTCTTCTTATGTAAATTAGGTCCACAGTCAAATGTAGTTTTAAAAGGATGGATTTTTTTGCTGAATCATTTAATTATTTAAAGACGGCTGTAAAACCAAGAAAGGCACTTTCATTAAGCTGTCAGCATTATAGTAGATTCCTTGAGGAGGGCAGGACTTTTTTGTTCTGAAATAAGCTTGGGGCAATGCTGATAGACTGATGATAATGAAATGGGGTCATGAGCATGATGCCTATCACTGAATTGAGTTTGAGTAGTAAGATTTCAGGATCCAGATGTTAGCCTTCAAGACTTGTGGAGCCTGCTTTAGCAATATCTCCTCTTAGATTTGAGAATCATTAAAAATCAAGTAGTTTCAAAAAGTCTTAGTATTTGTGTGGTGTGCTGGGCTGTTTTCAGAGGAGAGGTGTTGGGTGCTGTTGTAGAAAAGCATGTTTAATGTTTCTGAAGCTTGCCTTTTTCCTCTCCTCCCTGGCACACTTTGAGCATGTCACATCTGCACTGTGTTATTTAGCCAAAGAACATTGCCAAGTTCATGCTTTCAGGGAATATCTTCCATTTTGAGAAGAGATTATGCCCTTTGATTAGAAAAGGCCACGTGAGTTTGTTTTCTCTGTACAGAAGGATCTTTTGCTATATGCAGGTGTACAGCAGCATGGAACGTCTTTCCATCCACGAAGAGAGGAAGACTCCACCACCAACTAAACGGAGTCTGAGTGAAGAAAAAGATGACCGACTGGACAGCCTTGGCAGCTTGAAGAGTCGAGACCGCAGCTGGGTGATTGGGTCTCCTGAAATGTAAGTTCTGTAGAACTAAGTCTTTTGGTTTCTTATAGCATCTGAGAAAGACCAACCTGTGCCAAAACTTTCTATGACCAGTGTTAGGTCAGGAATGCTTCATATGATGTATTTCCACAGGTGAAGCATGGAATAAATAGCTGAAAATGAATGTGTAGAAGTGATATGGTCCTTAAATGTATTGGGTTAAGTACTAACATCTCCTAAATTTGTAGCAAATACTTTAAATGAATTTAAAGGGATTCTAACCTTGAGTAAAGCTTTCATTTGTGGAAAGACTAGTTACATCAGAGATGTACCAACAGTAGTTTTTTCTTAAACATCAGTGAATCCAAAGTCTGGTGTTGCCAGACTTTTACTATTTGTCACAAGTTAGAGAAGACATTAGTAAAGTCCAGAGTTTATAAAGTTCGGAATATCCAAAAAACTCTTGTGTTCTAATAAAAAATGTCGGTAAAATATATGAATACCCAGAATTTGGATACCCACCATGTTTCTCGCATTACTGAAATAATTGTCAAACTTTCCTTAAAAAAGGGATATCTCTCATTTCATGCAACTCCTGTAAAGCTTTTACACTAACGTTTGGCATTGGAAAGACCATAAAATGTGGTTGTGATCTAGTCTGTATGATTCCATTAAAAAAATCCCAACATTTTATAGATTACACTCTTAACTGATGTGCACTCATCTTGCATTAGGCGTTCCTGGCTTCAAATTTACAGCAACTTTGAAAGAAAAATTCATCTAAGTCCAAAATGAACATGGATGATGATTTGCATTTTGTAATTTTGATTTTTATAATACTGAATGTCATATTCATTGTACTGTATTTTTCTTTGGTTTTATTCCTTCCTTTCTTAGAAGCTTAAAAATGGAATATATTGGAAATCTAAACTCAGGTGATACCCCCAGCTTTTGCTGGTTTAAGTCCTAATGATGTAGCTTGGTCTCCTAACTTCACCTTAAACTGGCTTCAGATGTGTGAGTTGGGTCTGTGTGCTATTTTCACCATTTAAAGTTCATTATCCCCCTAACTTAATTGAAGGGCTCTGTCTTGCTTTTTCTCTTAGACTGCGTAAGCGCTTGTCTATGTCTGAATCCTCACACACGGAGAGTGACTCCAGCCCACCCTTGACGGTCCGCCGACGCTGCTCAGGGCTTCTTGATATGCCCCGTTTTGCCATCTCCACTGAGGATGAGGGAACTGTTCTCAAAAGGCCGCAGTCCGAGGGGATGCTCTTATCTGCTGTGCAGTCACGGGAGGGGCTGCCGGTGGCCATTCCAGAACAGCCTGTGGAGCAGGAGCTGCAGCTGGAAGGTGATGCTGGACCCACCACCCCCTCCACAGCCATCAGCAGTGCCTCAACACTAACAGGTGCGTGCTTGGTGTGATGGTGTCATGGTCCCCAAGACAGCCATGTTAGCTTGCAGGCGTTAACTCTGTAAAACTGTGGATCTGGATGTTGGGTGATGTGAATGTCTCATGCTAAGTGGTTATTTTAGTACAGCTTTGTGGGTGTGCTTGCCTTTGAAATAACATCAGTGGTTAATCTCGTCAAAATTACATCTTATATTTCAGTCTTGTCGCTTAAAATTGATTAAGGTCTTCTCATGCTTGAGACCCATATGATCTATGCCTTATTACAACCACTGAGTGCCTAGCTGAGGCAGCATTATTCAGAGCAGATCACTGCTGAGTTGGAGCTGGAGAATATGGGTGTCAGCCATACTAACGAATCCCTGTTTCCAATGGTTTTACTTATCCAAAAGGTTTGGAGTAGAGACTTGAAATTTGCTGGGGGAGTGGGGTTTGTGTCAGGGACACGCTACTTGCTGTATCAGCCAAATATCCCCAAATTTAGCCCAGTTGCAGGCTTAAAAAAGCACAGCTTAAGTTTAGTAGAGTGGGTCTTAGAAGTCAGTGTCTGACTTCTCAGAAGCTGTGACCATCCTGAGGCCATTCTCCAGCACTGGGCTGACTGGACCTTCCCTGTGATGGTGCCCTGGGCTGCTGCAGTGCAGGGCTGGGCTCCTGCCCCTTTCAGGGCACCAGGAAGGCAGAGGGCAAAGCTGCCTGTTTCTGAGAACAGAGGAGGCCAGAGCTGGGAAGTGGTGGGAAGTAGTAAGGAGGAAAAAAAAGGAAATTTGGACCAATGGGAGAGAGAGCAGGGAAGTTGAATTGAAGGTTGGCAAGACAATATTTGAGAAGGCAGGCATATTTAAGGGAAGAACTAGATTGCAGTGTTGAAGAACAAGGACTAACTGGGTAAGAAAATAAGAAACAAGTTGCTGGGAGAAACTAAGAGCAAGCAGGCAAAGCAATCATGGATGCATTGAGGATGGAAAGGAGAGGAAAGGGGTATTGAGCAAGGAGTCAGAGTGGCAGCAAGACTCGACTAGGACAAGGTGAAGGGCACTGGGCAGATGTGATGGTGGATTGATAGCAGAAGGTGGAAATGCCTTAGAGGAAATTTGCCTCCAGACTAGATTAAAGCCAAAGATCCCCACATCTCATTATTGCTCTTCTGCAATCCAGTCTGAAATTCCTTCAAAATTGTCCCATTCCCCTCTATGGCTCATCCTCCCAGAAGAGGCCTGGTGCTGCCATCATGTACTCCATTAACCCACGGAAAAAGGTGTAGGAGTGAAGGAAGTAAGCTGCCACATACATGGATGACGTAGGTGCCACAGTGGAACCTTAGTTTCTCAATTTCATACTAAAAGCCTAGAAACATGCTATTAAAAATCGCAAGAACACCGTCATTGCAAATTTGAGTATCTTCAAGTTGAAATAGGCAAAAATGAAGCTTCCCTGGGCAGCCTGCTCCCCTGAGCCTAATGCATTAAAGCAGTCTTTAATCTGGTGCATGGGATTCAGGGATACCATTGCTTCAGTGTCCCCAGCCTACAGAATGAAGTCAGAGGCAGGGGACTGCAAGAAAGGAATTTAATTCCTGTCACTGTCTCAGAGTGCTCTTTTAATGTGTATCACAGCCTTTTCACACGCAGCCTCCGATTCTGGGTTCCTCATTGTCTGGGAGCCTTATGTGAAACTCTGGCTGTTAAATGTTGAACAGGCATCTGGTACTGAGGTCTATGGGAAGGGTGCTTTGAATTTTTATTTTTCATGATACTTCCTGCTTTACTTAGTATGCAGAGCAGTGGTGCCCACTTAAATAACAATGATCAATGTTTTGTTCTGTCCTCATTGTTCAAAATGTGGCCCTTAGGCTTTATTTATTGCACACTGCTTAAAATTTGCTTTTGAAGACAGAATGATTAATTTCCCTTGTGGACTTGCTGTGATGCTCACCACTTTCATTTCTAAGCACCTTGTAAATTCTAATTAATGTATTTTCACAGTGCCCCTTTAAGGTATCAGATGGGGAACTGAGGCACCAAGCTTGAGTACAGCACACCCAGCCCCCAGCATCTGCTATTGTTACATGCCCAGTCTGATTTTCAAGATTACTTTGCATTTCATATATAATTATAGCAGGTTAAGTAATTCAAGACTAAATTGCAATGGTGCACAGAAGGGGGCAAATTAAGGTTGTTTTTGCAATCCACATTTTTACTGTCCCTGACTTTAGTACCTTAGTATTATCTTAAAGTGGATTTTTTATGTGCAACTCCAGTATAACCTGGGTCTTCTATTACAGGCAGTTTAAACTTAAAGATTGACAGTTCTTGCTGGTTGTAAAAACAGAGCACTTCCCATAAACCTGTTTTCATCTGTGAACAATCCCATTGAAATAGCTTGCCTGCAGAACTGCACCACAGCTTTAGGATTCATGTAACTGCTACTGAGCAACGTGATTTCATTAGCGAGCTTTTCCGACAGAATAGAAGCCACTAATTTTCTGTATTCAGAATAACACCCATTTCTGTAAATAAAAATTCAAGCCCTGGGGTTTCTTCTTAGGAAAATTTACTCTTGGACTTCATGTAAACATGACTTTGATTTGATGTATTTTGCCTGTAGGGGAATAGACTGTTAGGAATTCCCTGTGGTTCTAATCTGTTTTAATTTAAACTGTAGCTGGGAGCACTGCAGATTTCTCTGATCCACGAGCTCGCAGTAATAGCAATGAAGGCCCAGACTTTACCACTCCAAAAGCCATCAGCGATTTGGCAGTGCGGCGGGCACGACACAGGTTGCTCTCTGGGGAATCAGGGGAGAAACGTACCTCAAGACCTGTCAATAAAGTGATTAAATCAGCATCCGCTACTGCCTTGTCTCTCCTGATTCCCTCAGGTAAGAAATGCCTCGGGTGAGGCATTGTGAGAATCTGCAAGCACTAAACAAAAGGTCTGCAGACAGATCCTCCCCCTTCACTCTCCTGGAATAATGCCCTCGCTGGCAGGAGGGGAGAGATCTAACTTTTACAATCGGTTTAATATTTACTACTCAGCAGGATAATGAATACTACTTTGCCACAGACAGGAGCATTGTGTGTGTGGTCTGATTGCAGCTTCTGCAAATGGCAGCTGGGCCTTATTCTTTCCCTAGTTTTGTTTAAACTGGCTCCTAGCTGATCTCTAGACAGTGGTGCAGCAAGGAGGTACAGAGGCACGGAACGATTCTAACCCTCAAGGAACTATTTTTTTGGGGTCATATGCTAACTGCGGCGCTGTTTGGGAACTGAATGTGTCTGGTGCGTTCATGCACCGGGAAGTTTCAGTAACTCCAGATAACTTGGTTGAGATTGAGTGTTTAAGAATTCAATAGTGTAAGTAACTCACAAAGTCAGTCAATGCTGCATAGCTTACCTTGTTGGGCCAGCTCTGTCTCCAAGCAGAGCCAGACCTTGACAATTCCTAATGCCAGGTGGTAACTTCTAGTGAACAGCCCAACCGTGCCGAGGTATGACAGACCGGTTCAGCAGGAGGCTCTCCCCACAAGGACTTTCTCCCTCTTTGCAGAGGATAAGACCATGCTGTATTTCCAGGGCTGTACCTGTTACTGCCTAGGCAGTAACACTGCACAGCTGGGCCATGAGTGCCAACCCAGCAGAACCTGCTGGCAGAGGGAGCTGGAGGCAGGTATGCAACTGCTTCTTGGCACCGTCATGGCGATGCACGTTACATTTCTTGTGGTTTGGGCGTTGGTTGCTTTTAGGACTACAGACTCCCTCATGAAAATCTCTAAAATGCGTATTTAATCACCCAGCAAAGGTTCCTCCAGAGCTGCTCTCATCTGCCAGGTAAATATGTGCTGGGCAATTCAGCAGGTGTTTCTTAATGGATTAGAGATTACCTTTTACAGCTGCTTTTAATATTCCTGCTCTTTAGGTTTATTTTACTAATGTTGACCAGCTTCAGTTTAAAATTACGAGTTCTGTATTTGCTTTGTATTTTTAAAAGTGGGTGTTGTTCCACTAGCAAGCAGAGTCAGATAGTTTAGCTGATAGCCCAGCCCTCGGCTGTTCGTTTGGGAAATGTACTCTAAAATACACTTGTGGTGGTGTTTTTCAGTAGCAAAGTCCCTGCAGTAGCTAATTTTTTAGGGTTAAATATTTTTGCCCCTGTGAATTTAAAACACTACCAAAACTACCTAGATGTAGTTGTTGTCTGATTGGCTACTGATTTTTCGTGTTAATACTAATTGATTTTAATGTATCTCAGCACTAACATGTAACTTGCATCAAGATCTAGAGGCTACCTGATCTTTTGGAGGAGGATAATATATCATAACCTTGGAATGGGGTGTTCCAGGATTGTGCCTAGAGCAAATGCTTATGATGGATTGTAAATCCCTGAAAGAGAAGTAGTAAACACTGTGACCCAACCATAATCCTAGGTGAGCAGTGCTGCTGGATTAAATACACACCTCCGTTGTGCTTTATGGAAACTCTGCTGATTTTTGTATTTCGAAGCATGAATTAGTTGAAGCTGCAGGCAAACCCAGCTCTGGTGAAGACCACCAGCTTTAAGAGCGTTGGGAGAGATGGTTTCCTAGCTGTTCTCTAACAAGAATTTTCTCTCTTTTGGAGGCCTGGTTTCCTAATTTTTGCCCACCTTTGTGTCATCACTGTAGATCACCACACGTGTTCTCCATTGGCCAGTCCAATGTCACCTCATTCTCTATCCTCCAACCCATCTTCGAGGGACTCCTCACCCAGCCGCGACTTTTCTCCTGCTATTGCAAACCTGAAACCACCAATCATCATCCATCGGGCTGGAAAGAAATACGGTTTCACTCTCCGTGCCATTCGCGTCTATATGGGTGACAGTGATATCTACACTGTGCATCACATGGTCTGGGTATGTCTCTTGCTTTTCTAAAAAGAGTACCCTTGGGGCCAGAAATGCATTTAGCTGGGGTTGTGGAATTTAGCTTTATAAATTGTATTTTGCCACCCTGTTTTCTCTCTCCTTATTTGGACCCAAAGTTATCTTTTTAGGGTGGGGGAACCCTTAACAAATAAATAAATAAATGCACTTTGGGTTTTACCTGTGGCAGTTTTCAAGCGCATCACAGAACCACAGCAACCTTTCTTCCCTTCTTTCTTCCCTGGTTACATGAATCCACCTTCTTTCACCTGTAGCACATACTTTAAAGCATGTTTCTGTGTACATACCCTGTTCCTCTTTTTTCGGCTTGTTGCACGAGGGCCAGTTGTAGCTAATTTATTCAGACCTGTGGTAGTGATTATAGCCTGCTTCTGATCAGTTCAGTCTGCTGGGGTTTTCCAAGCAGTCGCTTGGAATTGATTACAAGCCTTAAAGCATCACTGCTGCTATGCTGATTGCCTAGGGATTTAGCTCTTGGCTTAGCTGTGTGCTATGCTAAAAGGTCTGCTTTCCATGTCTGTATCTCTTCCTTCCCATTACTTCTGCTACTTGATCTCTGTGTTCCTTTTTTGTTAACATATATGACTTCTAGGAATGATCTGTTCCCTGAAGCAGTGTTGTTTGAACTGTGTAGTTAGGGAGAATGGAGTCAGGGTAAAGGTGGTTCATTCTTTTCTTTGTATCTGTGTTCATTAGACAATTTGGACTTCATATGCTTTGGTCATTATTTAACACTCATTCTTATCTAGAAAAATAATCTGAATCTGCACTTTTCCTTTGCTCCTCTCTGCTTTCTTTGAAAAATGCTGACTTTACCATGATACTGATTTGTTGTCTTTTCTGGCTAGAGGGAGAGTTGCAGTATTCTCAAGCGTATCTGCCTCCTCACTGTAAAGGAGGCTTGCCTTCCTGAACAGTGATGGGGAAGGGCAATGTGTTCATGGGGGAAAAGATCTGATGTTGGATAGATTAATAAAGGATGGGAAGTGGAAAAAGAAACCCTGTTTGGGATGAGATGCAATATAGGTACCCTAAACACGTGGCACAATGTCTTGTTTAAAAGTCTATTGGCCGCCTCAGGTTCCAACATGTACATGGAAGGATGCTGGATTTGGGATGGCAAAGAAATTGAAAAACATCAATGCTTGTCTGGAAATCAAGAGTATCTAGTTAGCATTACCACGTGCTGAAAATTTTTGGAAGTGCGTTAAGCCTTTTGCTTTGGGAGGAGCTGGTCTCTTGAGCAGCTTAACCATCCTGGCTGCCTGCCTTGGATCAGAAGAAGACGGGCAGGATGCTGGGGGAGGAGTGGAAGAGCGCAGATTTTTGTGCTTGGCTGTGCCAGTCAGTGGTTTCTTTCACTCTTCTCTGATGCTGGCTGCAGCAAGAGATGAGATGGATGGGCTTTGAGTCTGATCTGGCCAGAGATCTTGTACGTTCCTCTTCTCAAATTAGTCATCCCCTTCTCGTTGCCAGCACGTGGAGGAAGGTGGTCCAGCGAATGAAGCAGGTCTGCGTGAAGGGGATCTGATAACCCATGTCAATGGGGAGCCGGTCCATGGACTGGTGCACACAGAAGTGGTGGAGCTGATTCTAAAGGTAGGGACTCAACACTGTAACATTTGGAAAATATGAGCCAGGTTGTTTAAAATGCTGTAGGTATCTAACTGGCATTGTCTGAAATACAAGTACGTACATAGCACCTGGCCCTTGTTTTGCAAAAACTCATTGCTGCAGCTTGATTCATAAATCTCCAAAATTTCTGTATGTAATTTAAGCCGAACTCGGATATTTTGTGTGAGAAATAAGGACCTGTCAGGTACATTTTTATCAGCAGTAGAGACAAAGGTTAATAAGATTTAAGTATACCTTTCCTCAAACATCACTTTAAGAAACGAATACCTTAAAAATTTTCCAGATTACTTTTATTTTTTGCCTTTAGGCTGTGCTAATGGTATTAGTGCTTAATACTGCTTTCTCAAGGATTATTCCTAGTCGTATTTAAAAGCAGCTTTGTAATGGTTGGTCTTAAAATTATCCAGTTAAATGACTTGCATTTTGATACCTTCTCTGAGCTGAATCTGTTTATGGAAATAAAACCCAAAGTTTTGGACCATTCCAAGAGACAGAAGTCTTTGGGATTGCACATAGAGGAGCAATCAGGAATTTTTTTTTTTTTTTTTTTTTTTGAGTGAGACAAGCCATGCTCTGTGTTGCAGATTGATCATGATAGATAAATTATATGCTCACATCTGCCATCAGTCAGAGCACTGGCAATAGGATTGGTGACGGAATATCACTTTGTTCTAGTTTCCAAGTATTGCAAGTATTAATTTGAGACAGTTGGGATCTCAATGGGAGAGGTCAGATGCTGTGTTCTATCTGCTCTGGGAAGCTTTACTTACCAGCTGGGATCTGAGCTAATAATTTGCGAAAGCCTGACTAAAGGGCTCGCTCTCAGCAATTCCTTAAAAAACGATACGTGGAAATGCAAAGGGGGCAATGGAGTTTGACAAAGGATAACAAAATGGCAGGCAGCATTAAACTAGCAGCCTACCTGCTTAGCCTGCAGATCTGCTTCAAATAGCCGCGTTTTAGGCATTAAGCAATGTCTCTGTGTCTTGTTTCTGACAGAGTGGAAATAAAGTGTCCATCTCCACCACACCATTTGAGAACACATCCATCAAGGTTGGTCCAGCTCGAAAAGCCAGCTACAAATCCAAGATGGCTCGTAGGAACAAGAAGAGCAAAACTAAGGATGGTCAGGAAAGGTTCGTTTTGATGTTTCTCTGTGAAAATGAAATGGTAGCTGAGATAATGTAAGAGAGGTCTTGTCAAATCAATTTGCAGATAATGTGTATCAGCAGGTACATCCTTCAGTTCCTCTTTTCTTTTTGTTTTCTTTTTCTCTTTAACTGTGCCATAAAATTGACTGACATATGCCAATAAAGGTAAATAAATCATTTGGGCTTGTAAACAACTTCTGAATGCTCTTACACAGTAAGAAGAAGAGTTCTCTGTTGAGGAAGATCACTAAACAAGCATCGCTACTTCACACCAGCCGGAGTTTATCTTCACTAAACCGCTCTCTGTCTTCTGGAGAAAGTGTGCCTGGCTCTCCAACTCACAACCTGTCTCCTCGGTCACCAACACAGAGTTACAGATCCACTCCCGAGTCTGTACACTCAGGTAAAAAAAGAAACAAAACAAACAAAAAAAACCCCTCAAATCCACACAAACAGAAAAAAACTTGGAGAAGATTTTTGCTTATTGATCAGTTCATCAATTGATGGAAGTAAAATACACAGCAGTGGGTAGTAGGTCTGTTTGTGAAGTAAAATGACAGCTGTGATGTTGATTACCTTAAGGATGGATGTATTCTCATTCATTAATTCATCTGAAAATGAAAATCCATACATCCTTTTAAGAATGCGTTTGCTGTACTACAGCATCCTTTCACTTTGATACAAATGCGTATTGTAAGTTGCAATGTTTTTGTAGCAGTTTGACACATTTTCTATATTAGTTCAGAGAAAAGGAATCAAAGCAGTGTGGCAAAGTCGTATTTGAAAATTGAATCAGCTGATGCAATAAAGAGATTTGCACCTTGAGAATAGCAATGAAAGACATAGTTTATCTGCTTGGAGGTTTTTTCAGAAAAAACGTTCTGATAGCAGAGTGTTTCTTACTATATTCTGGTGTTGTGTGACGATGATACGAATTTTCCATCAGAAGCCATGCAATATTACCTTGGAATATTATTGCAGTGCTTGGTGGTAACATGGCATTTTGTCTTAACTTTGCATGTCTTGTTTTCAATAACTTGTTTTAATGGCCAAATATATATTAAACTTCTTAGTCTTTTTTTTTTTTTTTTTTTTTTTCCCCCCCCCCCCCCCCCCCTTCTTCCCCCCTCTTTTAAGTTGGCGGCAATTCTTCCCAGAGCAGCTCTCCCAGTTCCAGTGTTCCCAATTCTCCAGCCAGCTCTGGACACATCCGACCCAGCTCCCTACATGGACTAGCACCAAAGCTTCAAAGGCAGTACAGATCTCCAAGGCGTAAATCTGCAGGAAACATCCCTCTGTCACCGCTAGCTCACACTCCGTCACCAACCCCACAGTCCACATCACCACAGCGCTCCCCATCTCCTTTACCAGGACACTCAGTTGGCAGCTCCAGTATTATTCAGTCTTTTCCAGTAAAACTACACTCCTCTCCACCACTGGTGAGACAGATTTCTCGCCCCAAAAGTGCTGAGCCCCCTAGGTCTCCTTTGCTAAAGAGAGTGCAGTCGGCTGAGAAACTGGCTGCCTCACTGTCCTCGTCTGAGAAGAAGCTGGCTTCCTCACGTAAGCATAGCCTGGATATCTCTCACTCTGAATTTAAGAAGGAGATGCTACAGAGGGATCCTAGTCTCCAGAGCTTACAAGAATCTGCAAATGAAACAACAGGTGGCAAACTTGGGCTAGCAGAAAAAGGGATGTTGCAGAAGCCGGGTTCACGGAAATTGGGTGCTATTCGACAGGACAGGGTGGAAAGGAGGGAGTCTCTGCAAAAGCAAGAGGCCATCAGAGAAGTAGATTCTTCTGAAGATGAAACAGATGATGGTTCAGAAGATAGTCAGGATGGGAGAAGACTGGACAAGCCCCCTGACAGTGGAGACCAAGGCTCAGATTCTTTTAATGAAGATAGTAAGTTTTCATCTAAATTGGAAAGCAAGGATAGTATTGAAGATGATGCCTTTCTACCTGAAGATCCAAAAGGTACAGAAGATTTGCAGAAGGGAAATAATCAACAAGCCAAGCCTGTTTCAGAGCCACTGCAAATTGATGTGCACCCTTCCCCATCAGAGGTCCTCTCACGAACTCCAGAAAAATCAGCTAATTCAGAAAAGCCATTCCTAAGATCAGAAACAACTACAAAGGAATATAAATTGCCAGAAAACAAAACTTTTGAGTGTTTTGGTCCAAAAGGCAAGTCTTCTGAAGCAATCAAAGACCTAGGGAGAAGTGCAAGTATTCAAAAAACAATAGATCGCACAGAACATATACAGTGCCCGTCTATCAAACTCCTGGAACTTGAAGATGACAACTCTTCAGGGGCTTTGTATGGTAAGCTTGACCTGAAAGACCCTCTGCTAACAGAAAGCAGTCAGAAAAAACAGGATTCCAAACCTCTGCTGGCACTTTCTTCGTGGTGCACGGCAAGCGTGAGCACTCCTCTCTCGGTAAGCCCTGTGGATCGCAGTGAGAAGGATCACAAGGAGACCCTCCAGCCTGCAGAACAGCACAGCACCTCATTTCTGCCTCCTGGAAGCACAAGCGAAATGTCCCAAAAAAGTCCTAGTACTGAAAAGCAACCCAGCTCATCCCAGGCAGAGAGTGCTTCAACCGCCAGCAAAATGAGCCCAGCAGGTCCTGTATCCTCCACACTCCTTGTCCCCGGTGCTATCGAAAGAGCTCTCTCTGTGTCTCAGTTAGTGCCGCTAGCTCAGAGCGTGTTAGGCCCTTTGAAGCTCAGTCTGTCTGGTTCTGGAGAGGTGGAAAAGAGAAAGGATTTCCCCCATTTGGGTGCCTCCTGTAAAGAAGAGAGAGATTCAAAACAAAAAAGGCAGGAAACTTCACAAGCAGGAGCATGTCAAGAGAAAGCCAAACTATCTAGTGCAGATGGTCTGACCACAAGGAGTGGATCCTGCGCTGAGTCATTAAACTCAGCAAAGCCCTGGGAGGCAATGTGTCCCGTGGTGGCAAAAAAGGAGGCAACTTTTTGCAGTGCTAAAGTGTCCGAAGTGTTGGGAGGTAGCTGCAAAATCACTCCATCAAAAGAGTTGTCTCATGCTCTTGGACAAGCAGCTCTGAGAGCCTCTCCTCTGCCAGATGGCAGCACGAGGCCCTGTAAAGAAGGGACTCTTGCACAAGCAAAAAGCAAAGAGGTTGGAAATCAGTTAAAAATACAAGACTTTCCCCTGTCACATGATGGTGCTGTAAAGAAAACATAGCAGCATCCCTGGTACATGTGGACTGGAGCATTCTACATTCAAAATAGAGACTGCATGTTTGAATTTTGTAATATACACTAATATAAAATAGAACTTGTGTACATCTATTTTTGGGAGGGTTTTTTTCATACTGTTTTTTGTGTTTTTTCATCCTTGCTATTCTATTTTTGTACACAGTAATGCTTGCTGTTTGAGGTCTCTTTAGAACAGGGTATCTTTAAAGCAGGGCTTAAGAAACAGTTTGTTGATTTTTCTCCGTTCCAGACCTTTTATGTTGCCTGAGTTTAGGGCCTGTTGTGTTCTTCCCCCTAATCTTGCATTTATTTGAGATCCCCAAAATTCTGAGTACAAAAAAGGCAGCTTACTTTAAAATCTCTGCTTTTCAACCTTCTCTTTGAAATGCCATTGAAAGTCACAAATTTCAAGTATTGTCTTTGAATTTACAATCTGGTGTCCTTGGACAAGGAGAAGAAAATACTCTCTTGTCCACAAGTAATTCCAGAACTGTAAACCCTCTTCGTAAGGCTTCTTCATCACCGTGTGGATTCACAGTCCTTAGAGGACATGGAGGCAAGGGACTTGGCTGGAGGGGTTGGACAGAGAGCGATCCCTGTCTTCTCTTTAAACCAATTAAAAGTATAGATCTCCAATCCATAAGCTGTTTTTGGGGGGATTATTTTCACTTATCCTTTATGGGACATATGGCAACTTTTCCCTCTCTTTTTAAAATTTTAATGATGTTTTATCTTCCTTTCTCTGGCTTCAATTCATAACTTGCCCTGCCTCAGCATAAATGACCCCAGGAGAGGGGTGCCTTGTAGGTTGATTTTTAAAGTAGAGAAATTTGTAGTCTCGTGTTCTCCAGTGTGTCTCAGGCAAAGTTATCTCAACGATAAATGACCTTTGGAGACTTTTTCTTCTCTTGGTGGGTCTAAATAGGTAGGGATTTTAAGGTGTTCCTTAACATTTCTGAATTGGGGCTTGAGAAACTTGCTGAGTTTTCTGAATCTGCCCATTTTAAAAACAAAAAAAAACCCCTATGAAGTGTTCTGGCTCCTCGAGTTCTGTGGACAAGCTGCAAGCAGACTTCAAAACACATGTGATATTTTAAGATTTCAGCTTTGATAGCTACATCGTTTCCACTGCTGAGGTCACGTTCCATTAAAAAATTACTCTTTGCTCTTAGGTTTAGACATTGCTTTGCTTTAAGTGTGACCGACTCTGGACAACAGTGCTCTTTGCTGAGGATTAGATCAACAATAATACACCAATAAATGTGTCGAGTGGTGATACCTATAGCACTGTAAGCCATTTCTTCATCCAGTTAAAGGTTCCTCTCAATGAACACTCCCGTCATTGTCCCAGATTGTGCTCAACTTTTATTCTAGTCTTGTCTGAGTGTATCTCCCTGCGGATCACCCACAAGGTCTAGTATCCTGCTCACTGGCTTACTCTGTTAGAAGCAGAATGACTGTGCAACAGTATTTCAAGCTAAAACCTGCCTCCGTTGGTCTGATTTCATTATACCACCGCCTTCTCCATTGTCTTGGTTTTTTCTGAACTTGAAGTTTTGATTCGCTTCCCCTAAATGCAGATATGGTTTTATACAGGAATATATTTTCTCCATCTCTTTCAACTTGATTTCAGCTCAATCCACAAATCCTCTGGAATCTCACCCTGTTTCTTTCTGTATAACCATTGCTTCCCCCTATTATATACTTGATTTTGGCTGCTTGGATTTCATTTCTGGACCAAGTTTTGGTTTGGTTTGAGCTTTTTTTTTTTAAACATGTTTAAATGAGTGTTTACTCTGTGTGTCTGTGTGAATATGTATGGTATTGTTAATACACTAACCAAAGCCTCAATGCTCCCAGATAACACGTTAATAAATCTTGCTGTGACGGTATTGAGAGCAGAGCCTGCTGTGCTGTCTCTTTGCTCTTTTTCCTGGAATTCATAGGCTACTTGTATACACTTGGTTTGCAGTTACATACTGCAGTAGTTCCACTGCCTTGTCAGGGTCCTGGGTATCTCCAGCCTCTCAAAGCACTCTTTTTGAGCATCATTCTGTGCTGATTTGGAGCAATAGCAAGTAAGGAACAGACTTGGCAGGGTCTGGTACTTATCTGGCTGGTTTTGTCCCTGATGGGCTGATCTACTAAAAAATTGCTGAGAAGCAAGGTCTAACTGACAGTACAGTATATGATAAAATGGACAGGAATACTGAAAAATTGATTCAGCATCCTGAGTCTGTGGTAATTACAAAGACAAGCTTCAAGCTTATCTCCTGGGAGCACCTAACCTTGGCCAGATGGAAGTCTCTGTATCAATTAAGTAGTGAGCCCGGAGTGGCGTGGTCCGACCTGGCTGTTCCCTGGGTGGCAGGTCCCTGTTTCCTTCTCCTTGCGGTGACACAGCTTCTTCTGTGGGCGTGCTCCTGGGGCATCCACAAAGGGCTCTGCATTTAAAAAAACTAAGAGGAAAAACCAGCTACCGCTCTTAGGAGAGAGGGCTGAGTAACCTGGCTCATCCCATGCAGTTTGGGATGGGACCCTCTGAAGGTAGCAGCTGTATTAGCTGCTGACTCCCTCCCTTTGCAGACTGTGGTTCTGGCACTGAATTGCAGAGTTATCCTTTCTTATGCATAAAAAGAGGAGTGAAAAACCTTGCTATGTCACAGCTTTTGCCTGCATTGGCCAAAGAAGAGGTGAGGTGTTTCGTCGCCTCTTTTGTAGCTATGGTACAGAAAGTGATCAGTGCAATTTAAAAAACCCTGTTTTTTTGGAAGCCAAAGCCAAATGGCGTTACCAGGAAAGCATCCTAATGAAGCCCCATATCCCCTGCTCCTGATCAGTCTTGCAGTTTCCCTCAGTGTGCCAGGTGCCCCATCATCCTGGTTCCACCTCTGCCAAATTTTTATGGTGCACCTTAGCAAAAAGTTTGAGTAAAAAGACTTTTTTGATAAAATTTTGATAAACCAGGTAGACACAGCAAGACTTATTCCTTGCTCTGCTAAGAATTGCTTAAATACCTTCTCAAATAAGCTTACAAAATGTGTCGGGGAGGAATGAGATGTTGGAAAAGGTGTGTGTGAACAGCAAGAGTGTGTTCCCCCACGCAGGATCAGACCTGCGAAGCATTCAGCAAGCCAAGAACTTGGCTCCGTAGATAGAGGCCTCCTGAGTCAGACAGGCAGGAGGTAGAAGTTGCGTGCTTGTGGTGTGTGTTTGGTGAATGAGCCGTGCATATAACCATCCAAATATGCTGCTTTCCTGCTTCGTTTCCCGATTTCCTTCTGTCAGCTTGGATGTGTCTCCTGCTCCTCATCCATGCTGGGATGACGGCATCAAAGCTGGTTCCAGCCTCTGCAACTCCTCTCTGCTCCTGCATCCAGCCGGCGCATTCCTGCCCCATGCCTCATTTCAGTGTTACTTTTCCCTTTGTCTCTTACTGTTGCAAACTAAGAGAAATGGATGATATTTATTGTAAATATTAGACTTTAGCATTGTAACGGCCACTCCTGGGTCTGAACGTCAGAGGCCTTTGGCTGCTAATATACTAAAGAGCGCTTGCCGGGGAAGCGGTAGGAGTGACCAGTGGTTTTGGTTGCCACACTTGCATTAAGGTGTGATTTGGAGTATTTCAATTTGTTTTTTTTTTCTTCCAAAGAGGGGAGGATAAAGTCTTTCTCTGGTTTTCTCTTACTGGATGTGAAGGATAATTCTGTACTTCTAGTAGAAGATTTGACAGAAGTGTGTGTTTACGTTGTGTTCGATTATCATATCCAGGTGGCTGTGAGAGCACCTCCTGAGCTGGGCTCTGCCAAGCTGTGTCACTCAGCACTTAGCTAGATAAGAGAAAGTGTGGAATTTCTGTGTTTTTAGAAACTTGAACAATTGCCACATAATAGCGGTGCAATAATTTTTATTCATGTTGTACCTGCATGTCGATGTTCAAATCCTCCTCCAAAATAAATAATTTTTTTTTTTTTTTTTTTTTTTTTTTACATAAATTCAAACTCGTGTGTGTCTCTTGTTCAGTCTCCCTTTACTGTCCCCGCAGCGCTGGGGGTGGCTGTGCCTTCAACCTGCCGGCTCAACTGGCTGCTTAGTGGGGAAGAAAATAGCCTGCAGAGAGTCCGGGTATCAGAGGAGTAAATCTGCCAGGCTATTTGGGATTTTCTGCTCTACAGTCCAGAGGTATGGATAAGCCAAAGCTTTCCACTCTGAAACTCAAGCCCAGAATTTACCGTCCTCCACAGAGAGCCCCTTAAGTATATAGTGTCCTGTGTCCCTGCTAATGTAGGGCCCCAATGGTCAGTCCTTACTAAAGGGGTAAAAACGTATGAGACCTGAAACTTAGCTGAACAACAGAAGAAAACAGCAAGACAAGGAGAGGATGCGACTGACCACAATTGAACGCAGTAGCTGACAGGTGTATGAATTGTGGGCACACTAAAATCCAAAGGGCAGCAGCTGCCAGCGGCACAGGTACGGCATTGGCTTGGATTAGCCAAATGGCACGAGGCAGCACGAGCTACGTAGCCCCCTTGTGCACCCAGTTATTTAGGCTGTCTTGATAATATACCCCCCAAAACCTTTCCAGAAACAGCCCTTTGCTTTTAACATTTGCAGGTGTGCACTCTCCCCATGGAAAAGCCTTCAAAGGCTTATTGCCGTCCTTGGAAATTAAGAGCTGGGGAGACGCTCATGTCTGGAGGGATTGGACTTGGCCTTGTTCGCTGCTGCTGAGGATGCTCAAAATATCCCATGTCTTCGTGCTCTAGAGAAGCTGCCAAGCAGCAACTGGGGGCGAAGCACAGCTCCGTCCACGGGAGATTTGCAGTGCCTCTGCCGGCAGCCTCTCGCCACGCCGCTGTTCGTCATTGCTGACGTCGGTTCATGAAAGAGTGATACTGCTGCCCACGCGGAGAGGGACAGCAGGGCTCAGAGGGATGGGAGCACAGAGTGCGCAGCAAAAGGACGCTGTTAACATCTCCTGCAGCGTTGAACAAAATGGCCTTTCTCTGGCACGGCAAGGCTCGCAGCTTCTGCAGCCGCTGTCAGCGCTGTGCAGGGACCTGGTGCAGAGCGAGGGTTGGCCGTGCCCTGCGGCCCGAGTCCAGAGCATCACCCTCCATCGACACAGGGGGCTGGGGCTGGGGCAGGAGCACCGCTTTGGTCCTGCTCCTTGGGGACGAGCAGACATGTGGCAACAAGAGCTTTTCAGATTACATCTTCATGGGAACATCCAGTTTTTCTCCTTTTCTAAGACTTACTAGCTGGAGCTTAATTAGGGTTAAGTTTGAAGTCCACAGTCCTCCTGTAGATGTTCCCCCAGTCAGAAATAAATTGCTCAGTCCACAGCAGTTTATTCTTCCAGAGGATTAAGCCGCAACAAATACGTGCTGTTTTCCTCCTGAATGGGGACACGCACGTGGGCAGCTCAGCGCGCTTCAGCACCTGCTCACTGGCGCTGACACCGAGATTTGACTCCTTCCCCCAGGATCAGAGGGTACGAGTAGGACCCCGGGCAAAGTCCTGCAGCTGGCAGCCAGGCTGCCTGCAGTTTACCTGGAATTTCAAAGATGGGAATTAGGGGGAAAGCCAAAGCAACCCACATGGGCGTTTGGCCCCCGCGCTGTTGACAGCCTGCCCTGAATGGAAACCACAAGTGGAATTGTTGTTGGATGCACCAAATGGCAACGCGTGGCCCCATCAAAATCTGGCGTCGGCAGCAGCGGTGCTTGCTGTGCCTTGCGAGCCAGGGGGGACTGGGGCTTGTCACCTCTGCAAGCCCTTTCCTCCTTTTTGGGGGCCTTTTAATAATATTAATAATAGACGGTGTGTGGTGCGGGAGTGCTGGGTTGCCTTGTGAGCAGGGGGGCTGCCCTTGCCAGGGGGAAAGGGTCACCCCACGGGAGATTTTGCAGCAGCATCGTTCAGGGTGGGGCTGAGCAAGAGGCACATCCCCAGGGCTGGGAGGGTTTGTGCTATCCCCGTGAACTGTGTGATGCTCCCGTGAGCCTACAGCTTTGACTTCACAGGGTTTAGGTGAGTCCAGACTGGCCCAGGCTGTTTCCCCACAGCCAGGCTACCAGAAGAGCAATGTGTGTGATTTCGGACCCCAGTCCAGGCGCCGGGTGCAGCTAAGAGGGGAACCAGGTTGCAAAGTCCCGATTCCCGCCTTGGTTTGGAAAGCTGTTACTGGGCAGGTGATGCCCAATAATACCTGTCAGCAGTGTGAGAGGATGAGTTTATTCTGCCTTTGTGTGCAGAAAAGTGGGGCTTTACTGGCAGAACCAGGCTCTCAGGGCGTTGCTCCTCTGCCCCTTCCCGGGGACTTTGCTCCTCTGGCCTTGCCTGCATGGTGGGGTTGGCGGCTGCCCATGTCCTGCAGCTGTGGGGCTGTCTCTGACCCCTCGCAGCTGCTGCCGGGACCTCTGGGTCTGCCCCTGACAGCCACAGCGGCAGCTCCAGGCCCCCAGACCATGCAGGCTTTGCAGCCCAGGAGCTGCTTTGCCCCAGCAGCCCGCGGAGGAGGGGGGGACACACCGAGGGGGGTTGTAGCCACCCTTGGGTGTGGGGTGCTGCCCAGCCACCCCCCAAGAAATGGCACAACAAGAGCCAGGAGCAGAAAGAGGCTTTGGGGATTTGTGCGGGGGATTGGCACCTCCACTGACTCTGCAGGCAGGTGGCTTTGGCAGGCAGGGTTGAGGCAGGGCAGCAGGACCAAACCACGGATACGTGGCACAGGGCCCCTGCCCAAACCCCACGGGGCTGGGGGACAGCCGGTGGGGATGGCAGTGACAGCATGGGGCCGATGCATGGCAGCGTCCCCTGTACCCAGTGGCCCACGATTCCTCCAATGCAGCGGGGAGCGGGGCCAGGTCAGCCTCACCTACAGGTCCTTTTGCCTGGAATTTGTCCCAGGGATGTCACATGTGTCACCCTGGGACTTGTCATCCCCGCTTGGACACATTCAGCTCACCAGGGTTAAAACCCACCCTAAAACCCATCGCCTCCCTCCCCTTTGGAGAGCCCCAGAGCAGGGACGTGGTGCTTATTGCCGAGGGTATTTACTGTGATTGCTCCTCCATCCCTCCTGCTGCCTGTCCTCAGGGACATGATGGTCCCCTTCAGTGGGATGGCCTGTCTGGGGCTTTCCAGCCAGGAAAGCCTAGTTGCAGGGGGCAAAGCGAGAGGTTTCAGCGTGGCAGAGGGATGCTGCAAGCCCCCGGGGGTGACATCCAGCCAGGTACAGCAAGGAATGGGACTCAAGAGAGACCTGGGGCATCTCATGTGCTGCCCCCCCAAGTGTCACCATCTGTACCCAGCATGGAGCTGGGACATGCACCAAGTGCAGGGGGGGGTGAGGTTTGGGACAATGTGCAGACATCTGTGGCACCACAGGGTTTAACCCTTTATGTCTGTCTCTGTCCTGCACAGCCTCATTCCCCTGACCATGGAAGCCCTCAGCACTGGCCTGCAGCCACCCCTCTCTCCCACCTCCATCACATGCCAGTGGGCTTTATATTTTAAACGCTGATTAGGGCTGACCTCATATTTCAGAGCTTACTTCATAGTCGCTAATGAGGGATTAGGAATGTTAAGCTAATTAGCAATCAGTAAATGAGGGCTCAGTGAGTATTCTCAGCCTGACATGCTGTCAATGAATGAGTTATTTGATGGTTATCGTAAACCCGCTCAAACAGGCTGGCTAATTCTGATGGGCAGCAGGGAACCAGGGTGAGCTACAGCCAAGGTGATGGGAGCCCATTGCCCCACATGGCCCTGGCCACTCTCCTCATGCTCGAGGGTGCAGGGCACCTGCTCCTGAAGTCATGGGATTTAAATAAACAAACAAGTTGGGGGGCTTTTTTCCAGCTGAAATGTATTAAGTGATAGTCTGACCTGCCCAGCCTCACTGCTCTGGGAGAGGCTTTACCTGATGGGCCACCTAAGGAGGAATTGGGCCACCACTGGATGCTGCTTGGCTCCATGGTGGCCAGGAATCCCCATGGCAGCACTGGGGCTTGGAGCTGGTGACGAGCCCTGAGGACACAGGGACATTTTAGTCCTTGAGCTTGGCTCATGGTGGGGATTGCAGCTGCATTTTTGGGGTGCCATAACAGACACCCCCCCCCCCAGCTTCATCCAGAGCTGACCCTGGGGTGATGGAGCTGGGAGCTGATGGGAACTGGGCTGGCATCAGCCCGCACCGCAGCCCTTCGGAGGGGAAGGAAGATGCTCACTCATCATCACCTCTTTATTTTGTGTTAGTGCTGGATCCTGCCTTGTACTTACAGCTGGGCCTGAGCAAGCCGCACAGCTGGGGAGAAGCTGCTGTGTTTTCTGCTTGCATGGAGGAAATACAAATAAACAGAGCAAAGCCAGCAGTCTGGAGGGGACCAGGAGAAATCCTGTTTGCGCCTTGGCTCGGGAGGCGAGACCTGCTGCAGGCAGCGGTCCTGCCCTGCCCCAAAAACACCCTCCTGCAAAACTCCCCGGCTGCTGGGAAGCCTGCTCCTGGGCCAGCGGGAGCAGCTCAGCTTTCTGCTCCGTTTCAGCAATCTGGGTCATTAATTAGCCTGGTATTTTGATTTACTTCCCTACCCCACCCTCCGCTCCAGCAGGGAAGCACGGCTGCCAGGAGGCGGGGGGGGGAGGTAAGCTTAGCAGTGACCTGGTCAATAATTCATACTGGAAAAGGGAAAAAAAACCCCAAAACCTAAAATATCAAATCCCACAGTGCTTGCAGGAATGTAGCAAAAGGGGGAACGAATGGGACTAACTGGCTGTTCTGGCCCAGGAGGGCACAAGGGCTGGGGGGGGTGATGGGCTCTGTCCTAGCTGCTGTTTCTCCGCTCTTGTCAGTGTATTTAAAATCCAAGGAAGTCTGGCTCCACACCTCATGATGGCCCACTGGGACAGGGGGCTCAGCCATGTGCCAGGGACATGCTTCTGCTGTGCCGAGGGACAGTGGGGGAACGAGGGAAGTGATGGGGACCAGTGGCATTGCTGCAAGGCCAGTGCCACCATGGAGGGACAGGTCTCCGAGGACAGGGGAGCTGCCTCCTCCCTGGACACGGCAGCACTTTGTGCTGGGTGATGCCAAAAAGGGCTGGTTTCAACCCTGGATATAGGGGTCAGGGTGGTGGCAAAGGCTCGTGGATGGATCCAGGGCAGGGATGCTCATGTTATACCCCCTGAAACCCGTTTTCCTGCCTTCCCAGGAAAAAAAAAGCGCTTCCTTCTCCTTTGTAGCCAGTGAGGACAGAGGTTTCCTTCCCACAGGCGCTCAGCACCAGCCAGGATCTGGGGCCATGGTCTCCCCCTGCCCCTCCAGCCCTTGGCAGGGAGCACCGGCTGGGGATGGATCCATCCTGCCCCTCAGCCGTGCCCTTCCCCATGTGCCACCCCAGCTTGGCAGCCTGGGAGCTAAAAATAAGTGAAATGCAGGGGATAACCGGATGCCTAAATATATCCCTTCTTTAATTAGCACCAGGCGACTGCCTCGCAGTCACGTCCGTCTGCCCACTAATCCCACTAAGCTGCGCCCGCGTCAGAGGGCTCCCCCGAACAGCCTCCCCTGAGCTCTGGCCACAGAAGCATCCTCGCTGCTGGCCGGCTTATTTGCACTGGCCCTAACTGGGGCCTTGGTGTGACGGCAGGCTGCCGGGGGTGGCCTGGCGTGGGAGGGCTGCGTGACGTGTGGGTTAAATCGGCACGGAGGGGGTCAGCGGTGGCGGGGGGNGCTGCTGCGTACCGGGGACGGTGATGCCCCAGGACAGGAGCACCCACAAGCTGCTACATTTTCCTGTGCAACTCACCCGTCCTGCCCTTCCCCTCCCTGGTCTCAAATACCTGTGGTTTCCTTGGGCCAGGGCTGGCTGGGAACCTCTCTGGCAGTGGGATACTGTCCCACGCTTGTGCCCCGGGAGCTCTTAGGTGCGAGGGTGTCATTGCACTCAATGGGGCTGGGAGAGCATCCTGCTCCCCCACATCTCACCCGGGAGCATCCCTGGCTCTCCCTGGGGCAGTGGGTCAGGCAATATTTAACCCATTGCAGCTTCATTGGGCTCTGCAGTCCTTCAGCGGGGCAGTTTGGTGAAAGCCTGAGTTGCACCATGGCTCTGGCTACTGGTTTTAGCATCCTCTTGCATTTCTAATACATACAGATAAATATAGCTATTTCTGGTTTGCCCCTTTGCAAGAGCACTGAGTGCCAGCACGGAGGGATGCAGGGGAGGATGGGCTAAACCTGTGGGCCTGGTGGCTGCAAACTCCTCTCTGGTCAGCAGCTGGCTCTTCCCCTTTACTAAAAGGCTGGATTCCCCCCCCAAGCTGGCTCCTGGGAGGCTCTGCAAGCAGCGCAGTGCAGGGGCAGCATCCCGGAGGCGTTTCCCTTGGGGTCCTTCAAACTGTATGACCAAGCCGCCACCACTGCTGTCAGTGAGGACACAGGTCTCGCCAGGCTGGGAATAAGTCTGGGCTTTGCTCTGGCAACCCCTTTTAATCCTGGAGGAGAAGGTCTCTGGGAAAGGTGCTGCCCTCCCACGTTACTGGCAGCAGAAGGTTGCATTCCCCATTAAATGAGCCCAGCTCGCTGCCTTTAATCTCCCAGCCTGAGCCGAGTCCCTGGGACTGAGCCAGGAGCTAACCCTCTACGCTGTCGCTTTTCTGCAGCCTATGTCTCCCTGCTGGGCTTCTGAGCTCGTGGCCTCTCTGGGGCTGGATCCTGACACCCCAGGCACAAGGCAGGGGGTTTGCACATCTTCGCCTGCTCCCTGCCTCAGTTTCCCTGTAGCAGTGCAGTCCCAGTGGGGTGCCGTGCCCTGGATCTCCTCGCTCTGCCAGATGCAGGATGCTCCCTGGGGCTGCTGGACCAGCTGGGAAAGGGAGCTGCACTGGAGTGGGGCACAGCCCCAGTTTGCCAGGGGTCTTGGTGGGATGCACAGCACCCCAGAGCACCGTCCTGTGGTTTGCCTCATGGGGAGGGGCTCAGTCGCCTGTGGCAGTGCTGGGCTAACACCAGATGACACAGGGGTGGCTGCCCGGCTCTGCAGGAACCACTTTGTCAAGCGGAACATTTTCCAGCTAGAATGTAAAATTTCATGCAGTCCTTTCCCCCGCTTGCCTCCATGGGAAAACGCTGGGTGGTGAGAAATTGTGGTGTTTGGATTTTCCTGGGCAGGAGGGGTAAGCATCAAAATGAGCCCAGGGATGCTTCTGGCTGCAAATCCCCAGCCCTTCCTGGGAGCCAGGTGCCATGGCCAGCCCTCATCCCTATTCTTTGCCACCTGCCAAACTGGGAACCAGTGCCTGCCCCTGCTCAGATGCCTTTTGCTTGAAGAACAGCACCCAGGGCTAGGATGCTGCCCTCCAGCCTCTGCTGCTTCTACATTGCACCCTCCCATCATTTTGGGTCCAGCTCATGGGTGGTAGCTGCCAAAAAGGTTGTGCTGATCCCAGTGTCTCTCCAAAGTGCCTGGGGTGGCTCTGGGGAAGGGCTGCCTCAGCCCCAGCCCTTCCCAATTACTGATGGAGGGGAGAAGCAGCTTTGCAGGGAGCAGGGCTGGGGGATAGAGCAGGGCCTCTGGCTCTCCCTTTGCTTCCAGCAGGGAAGGGGAAAGGATGGGATGGATCCAGGGCTCTGAAAAGGTGGATGTTGCAGGAGTTCATGAATAAAAAAATTGCAGGGGTGGCATTCCTGGGAGGAGGCAGCTTCCAGGGATTGCCATCCACATGCAGCATTGTCCTGGTGCAAGCCTGGAGCCAAGCTGCTGCTGGGGCTTCATCCTGTGCTCCTACATTGCCTGACCCTGCTCCCTCCCAGCTCTGGTGCTGGGGCAGCACCTTTCCTTGACCCTCAGCTGCGATTTTTGGCTTTACAGGCAGACACCTGAAGCGGGACCTCTCTGGGGCCGGCACTCCCTGGCCCTGACTCCTGCTCACCGCACTGCTGGCTCCACTGAGGATGTTTGAACAGTTTCAATCAGTCCCCAAGAAAAACAGACCGGAGCAGAGCGTGAGTGCCTTCTGCAAACAGGGCAGCATTAAAAGCCCATTTCCTCCCCTTCCCCATCCTCTCGTCCTCTGACGGCCACGGCTGCTTTGCTGGAGTTGAAAAGAAGAAGATTAAACTGGGCTTTTAATGGTTTCCAGACTCAGGTTTGCTGCTGTGCCACCCCGGGCTTCTTCCCTGCTTGACTGCCCACCAGTGATTTTAAAGGCAAATGGGCTCCTGTTTCCTCCCTCCTGCCCTCGCCCGTCATTATAGAAGTTGATGTGGATGCTGGAGCCAGCTCATTAATTTTGGAGCTGTCATTAATTAAGGTGCTCCTTAACCCTGCTGGTGCCGTTGGTTTTGCCCATGGGGCTGCCTGGTGATGCATGTTCCGGGG
>VYZV01010875.1:44473-62264 GCA_013401275.1 Pandion haliaetus
CCCCCATCCCCCCGCAACCCCCAGGACAAGAAGGACTCTGAGGCTAAGTCCCTTTAACTCCAAAGTGTCTCACATCAGGCCAGCTTAAATCCTCTCCAGGTCTTGGACGTGGTCACATTGACTGGTTTTGGTGGATCTAACATGGGAGGGGAAGGGCGACTCTGGCCAAAGCCCAGCCTGGGAAGCTCAGCTGGGCTCTTGCTCAGCCCGGCAGTGCGGTGGGGAAAGCTGCCCAGAACAGGCCGGCCCTGTGCAAAAAATGGGAACCTGTGTTGCTGATGAAAAGTGCTTTCTTTGGGTAGGATGTTTTTGTTTCCTTTGGCAGAGTGGCCGCAGGAGCGTGCACAGCACCTGCCTGGGGCGGGCGGGCTGGCTCTGCTCCCAGCGCACCCATCCAGCCCCTTCCCTTGAAAGTGGGGAGAAAGGGAAAAGGTTTGGGGAATAATCCAGTGCTGGTTCTGCTTGAAGCAGGCTAGTGAGTGTCTCGCCTGGGCAGAGACCTGCGACAGCAGCTCAAAAAGCCAGGATCTCTCCCAGGAGCCCAGGGAGAGGTTTATCTGCCACCCTCGCAGCACCCATGGGATGGAGGGGCACATCCTGGCCCCTGCCCTCCTGGCGTCCGGATCTGCCCAAGATGCTCCATCCCAGGACATGTCTTTGCTCACCCCCAGGGCCCTGCGACAGTTAATGCTCTTCTTCCTGCTCCTTATCCCTCTTCTGGGAACCGGCCCCTGGATTGCTTTGGTTTGCGTCACCGCAGCGAGGCCGAGCCCTGTGGCTCGAGTCTGGCCGGGATGGGAAGGGAAAGGGCTCCGGGGGCAGACAGCACTGTGGAGGAGAGTGGGAGCCCATGGGGAAGCTGGAGTTGGTCTTTGCTCCATGGTGACCGAGCCAGTGTTTGGGCTGGGGGAGAGCGGCTGTGGCCGAGATGTTTCCTGGGAGCCACCACTACCACCAAGGATGGGTTTGGGGGCAGGAGGATGGGCAGCAGCCCAGGCTGGTGCTCTGCACCTTTCCTTCCCTGCTCTGCTGTGTCCTCTGCCCCAGGGAGCACAAAGCCGCCATGCAGAGGGTGCCCTGGCAGCTTGTTCCCCACCCATCGCGTCTCCACAAGAGCCAGTTTGATTTCCCCAGGGAGAAAGTTTTGCCCCCAGAAAGTGCAGATTTGATGAAAATTCAGGGAGAAAAATAGTAGCCAGTGAAGTGGTTTAGCTCGGTCAGGGTGAAGCTTCCGTCCTTCAAACCTTCTGGGCGTTTGGATTGTATCAGTAGAGAAAGGCTAATGCTGGCGTGGGACCATGCCAGCTGAACCAAAATTGTTGTGTTGGTTTTTTTTTTTCCCCTTGAAAGTATTGTCCAGGGTCAACTTTTTTATTTTAAGATTTTGTTCCAGTTTGGATGAAACCCGGTGAGTGAGATGATGAGATTTCCCATGAAATGGGGATTCTGGGTCTGTGTCCAACCCTAATCCGTTGGTTTACTTGAAAGCTGCCAGCCCCTAATCCAAGCTTGGACTTGATGCTCCAGGGAGGGAAATGCTGCATCTCACGTCTCTCTGGGAGGAATTGTGGCTCATGGACAGGGCAAACGCTCCTCCATCCTCCTCGTGTCTCCCAAGGGCTCGGCCAGTTGTGCATCCCTAGGGAGGTCCCGCTCCCAGGGGATGCAGGCTGCACCCTCCTTCTTGGGCACTTTCCCACCCACCCAGACCCCAGTCATGGTGGGCACTGGTGTGAGAAGAAGCCACGCCAGCTGCCTTTCCATGCTCAGCTGCTTTGTTGATGGCAGATGATCCTGATGGGTTCCAACATGCACTGGCCATGCATGTTGGAATGGGATGGAGGGGACAGGTGACCACATTCCCCCATAGTTTCCATACGGACACACCCCCCCACACACACACACACACTTTTAGGCAGCTCAGGGTGCCATGCAGCCCACCTTAACTGCCTTGCCATTTGTTTACGAACGTGTCTGTGGTACTTTGAGCTCTGGCTGGTGGTTATGTTGCTCCTGACACCCAGCAACACGGTGTCTATTAAACTAAACTATTAGACCAAAACAAGTCTATTTTGAGAGCTGAAACCAAGGAGGAGAAGCGGAGCAGCTTGGTTGCTGCAACAAGCCCATGGCTTTCAAACCAAGCCCTGATGCCTTACATCAAGGCATTTTGGCTGGGGGGGGACAGGCTTTTGGTGATGTTTTGGGGTTTTTCCCCTCCAGATTTTTTTCCCATGGGCAAGATCTGCCCATGAATCTCCCACTACAACTGGCTCCTGCCCTAGGGGAACAGGAATCCCATGAAAGCATCCTGAGGCTGTCTGTCCATCCATCCCACACCCCTGTCCTGTGATGCCATGCTCGGAGGGTGCCAGGCCATCGCCTGCCCTCAGGAAGGGTCCCATCTGTGACTGGGGGGGGTGGGGTGGAACACAGCAGGCTTGCAGGAAGCTCTGTGGTGTTGCCAGGGATGGAAAAATCCCAGGGATCTGCCCTTTCTCCAAGAAGACATCTGAGCTGGGAGGTGTTTTTCTTTCCATCCAGTCAGCACGGCCGCTTGGAAATTTCCTATGCCGGCTCCCAGCTGTAATGTTTTCATAACGAAACGAACCGTCTGGCAAAGCCCTGAAAAATAATTTGCCAATTAGTGACTTACATCTTTCCTGTAATTCTACCTCATTAGCCTTTATTAAAAAGAAACAAATTAAATAATAATAAAAAAGAGCCAGTCCCCAGGAGCGCCTTGCGGAGTCCTCCCAGTTTCTCGCTGATGTTTCCCCTTCGCTCTCTTCCTGCTTGCGTGCCTGGGGGTGCCAATGCAGTGGGCACTGGCCCACACTGCCCACGACTCATCTGTTGGGAGCCACGTGGCTCTCGCTGCCTCTGGGTGATGTTTCTGGGCCAGCCACATCCCTCCAGTGCTGTGCCCCATCCCTGCAGGCAGGACTGCTGGCAGTGGGGAGCTCACAGCAGGCAGAGGGGACCCGACCTCAGGGCGCTTTAACATGGGGTGTCCTCCTTGCTGGGTGTAAAGATAGATGCCCAAGCGAGCCCTCAGGGTCCGTGCAGGTGCTCCCCGCTCCCCTGCGCCATGACCAGGGCCTTTCCTGCCCCTTTTGGTGCTCCTCACCTGCTGGCAAAGGGGCCCACGGCTCAGGCGATGGAGGGAATGCTGACTCAGCAGCTGAAAAGGCTTACTCGGCAATGTGGAAAAAATGCTGGCGCAGCATTTTTTTTAATGGTCGACTCAGCAAGTTGGAAAATCGTTGCTCAGCAGTCTGCAAAAATGTCAACTCATCGGGTTGCAAAAACACCGAGCCATTTGCAACCCCGGCCAGCCGAGCCACACACAGACCAGTTCTGCCCCTGCCCTAATGTTCCGAGGATGCTGCTGTGGCATCCCATCCGACTCCCAAGTTCGAGGGGTGAAATCCCCCGAGGTTTACCCTTGCCAGTCCTCAAACTTGCCAAAGCCCAAGCCCAAGCCCTTTGCCTGGCCACCCTCAGGCTTCCCCATGCGACCCGGGCTTCTCCCTGGCAGCTCCTGAGACCTCGAATGGAAAATGCAGAACCTGCATATGGAGAGGTGCCTGCAGTGGTAGCCCTCCCAAGCCCCGATGGCTGGTGGGGGGCTGTGTGGTCACAGCCTGGTACAGTAAATCCTGGGGCTGTGGGCGAGGGGCTGTGCCGTTGCAGTGGCTGGAGCTCAGCCGAACACCACAACTGGTGCACTGCCAGGACCCTCCTGCTACACCTGCGGTTGAAATGGAGAGGATTGGCAATGCCACCCACGAACTCACTGATTTTTCAGTGGCCCCAGCGCCTGGTTCTCATGAAGGAATTGGGAAACCAAACAGTGATTTCCCAAACTCCGGTGAAATTAAGGATCTAAGCAAATGGATCCAGCCGAGCTGGGTCTTTTGGAAGGGTGCAGCCTCACTCTTCCCCCAGCACCACAAGCAGCATCACCAAACACGGGCAGAGGAAGCAACGAGGCATGCAAGAACATGGCTGATGGCTCCTGCTCTCTCTAGAGACGCTGTGAAAGGAACAGAGAAAAGGCTACATTAAGGAGTTGCATGCGCTACGTGTATTCCTCCCTTGTCTCTGCCCCGAGAGGGTTTCAGGGCCCGGCTGCTTCAGCTCCAGCCAAGAGCAAACTGGACATCTGCGAGTCTTTTTATAAAGTCTCTGTTAAAGATGATGCTCATGGCCTCGACTGGGAGACACAAACACAGCTAACACCATGACAGCCCAACCACGCTGCAGTTCTGAATTTATTAGAAACAGCTGTCAGTACATCCTTCTAAAACATTACATGTCAATGTGCTTTATTGCAACTTTTTTATTGCATTTTTTTGATCTAGAGCAAGTAGGCCCAGGATGCTTAGTGTCTGGGATTTAAAAGCCCAACCATCTAGTAAAAGAAAGTACAGCAAAATTGTAACACACCTGGTGACAAGTACAGTGTTGCATTACTGAGCTAGAAACTACAGGATGACTTGTCTGAAAACACTAACATACAATTGGTTTCCTTATGAAGCAGTTTGGTTCTTTTCTTTAAAAGTTAAACTACATGAATTCCTTTTTTTTTTTTTCTTTTTCTTCCCTCCCCCCCCCTCCCCCCCAACTACACCATAAACGACAGAAGAACAGGTTTTACACAAATAACAAACGAGTACCAAAGTTACATGCTGGAATTCATCTGGAAAACAAAATAATTCGATAGCTTCTGGAGAAGCAGGTTCTTAACAGATGCAGTTTCCTTTAAAGAAAATAGAAGTCAAAGGAAAGCAGAAACATTAATGCAAAGGTTGTACAAAGGAGTGTGCTGTTATTTCAGCCCTCGATACAAGATCAAACACCCACTCATGCTTTACATTGAACCACACCTTATACAAAGAGTCCACTCACAAAGGGACACGTACCAACACCACCCATTGCACATCAGCTCTGGACAGGGGGTCTGGGGGTCTACTGAAACGTGCAAACGTTCACTGCATCTCGCAGGAGAGCAAGAGGGTTTCTTTTGCTAAACCTTTGCTTGGAACAAAGTTGAATGCTTTGTCCCAGAGTGAATAACACTCCAATTCAATTTGGTTTACAAATGAAGTAGTAACCCCCCAAGAAAATCCAGAGTTCAGCATTTCAGAAGCACATATGCAAGATGAACACAATAAACTCCTTTTCATTTGACAAAAACAAACCCAATTCTGCCTAAACACGTGGCAGAATGTGCTAACAGTGAATCTTGTTTTATTTTTAAGGGGCAGTGCCACTTACAGCTAATGCATATAAATGTGTACGTGAATATATTTTACATATACCTATATACATACAGTACATATACACACGCGCACGCACACACACACATGATGCAGACCATTACAATCCCATGGTGCAATAAACAGCCAGATATACAAAATTAACAGGTTTCGTCAAACATATCTTTGCTGGATGTAGAAGTCACTCACAAAAACAAAACAGACCAAAACCCCAGGCAGCCGTCTGAACACGAACCCCCACCGCACCTGACAGAGACCCGGGGGCAGCTCGCGGCTGCCCCCAGCATCCTACAACTCCCCTGAAGTGACGAGACTGATTCTGGGGGTGATATTCACCCTTGGAGACTTTTTTGTCTTTGGATGCAATCATTTTTGCAAATGTTCCCGAGCCCCTTCTCTGAGCACTTGGAAAGCACGTGGGTGCAGCGCTGCTCAATACAGGGGGAAATATCCCTGCCCTCGTTTGCTAATGGCAATCTCACAGAAGCAATCCCAAGGGAAGGTGGTGGAGGGGGGCATCAAATTAAAGCTGCTTTCTCTAATACAGGTTGATCAACGAGGTGTTTTTTCTGTCAATAAGGGCCCATTTTCTACTTTTTTTTTTTGCCTCTGAAGCTCATACTACATTTTTTAAAGGCAAATTTTGGAACAAATGATGAGTCTAGTCATAAAATATGGCAAGTCTATGCCAATAGCAATTAAAAAAAATGCAAATTCTGCATTAATTGTATGGAGCCAGCCCCAAAGACCAGCACTTCAAGCACTGTCATCATCTAAACAGTTAACAAGCTAAAGCTCCCTATATGCCCTGTGAACAAACAGGAAGGATTGAAAAGGTTTCAAGAGAGATTTTTTTTTTTTCCCTTCCCATTCAGTGGAAAGTATTTCTGCCCACAGAATGTAAGATTCACAAAAATGTTGGACAAACTTCATCTAACCCCATCCAAAGCAACAGCTCACGCAGGACTTAACTAGCCAAGCTACTTCACAAACAGGCCCATGTTTATTTGGGCTAGTAACTTGGTTCCCTTCTCCTGGCTGCACAGGTTGTGCTAAGAGAAACGAGGGGATCAGCAATACAAGTTCCCTTCCAATACAGAAAGAGGAGCAACTCCTTAAAGGACTTCTATTAATTTCCTAACTATCTCCTTGCATGCACAGTTAAGGAGAGTACAACCTATTATTCCAGAGGGAAGGATCTGCTCTGGCATCTCCTCTTTCTTTTGTGGTTCAAGGCAGAGGTCCTACTTCATGGTCTGTCTACTGCTTCATCGAACTACAACCAAAGGGATGCTTTGGGATGCTGATGCTTCCCCTCCATTAAAGCTATTTGCTTTGATTGCTGAATCTGAGCAAGCCTAAGCCCCCTCCCCTCACAGCATCTTTGTTCTTCGGGAATGTTATTTTGATTTTGCTGTTCTGAAAGCAGAGGTTGCAAATCAACATAAGGAAACTACCTGTAAAAAAACCTGATTTTAAACATGATCTAAACAAAACAACCCCAAACCCATCATAGTGCTTTTTAAAACTGCATTTTGAACCTGTCTCTTACCCCTCCTGATCCACAAGCAGTACCTGTTTCATGTCTGCACAATGCAGCAAGCATACAAGACTCACTAACATGTCAGATTTTTATTCCCTGTTAGTGTAACAAAAATAAAAAAAATAAACAGACATTCAAAAACAGAAGTGAGATTGTTCAAGTACCAAATAAGGGGCTTTTCCAAACTTAAGGTATGACACTCCTATAGCAATTCTGCTGTTTTAAACAGCCACAGCATTCAGTTACAGACACGGTACTAACCAAGCACGCAGAGCGCCCAGGATTTGGGGCAATGAAGACCCTCCTTCCCCGTCCTCCCCAGCACTAAGTGTCAACATTCATTTCCACAGTCCCCATTACAGTTGCCTGGCTTTGTGAAGGACAAACTTTGATTTTTGCCCCACTGTGACTTGAATTCAGGTATGATTAAATACAAGCTCTTTTCCTGGGAATGGCTTTCGGTTGTGGAAATCTTGCTTACAGTAGTGTGAGAAAAGAATCAGGCCCATCACATTAAATGGAAAACTCCTTGACCATCTGCCACATCAAGAGAGAACAGTGTGGAAAGAGGATTTTATTTTTGGCATAACACAGAGGGCTGTAGTGGATATAACTCCAGATTGCAGCTACCAACAGTGCAAAGCAGCAACCCAATCCACTGCTGATGAGAATTAAAAAAAAAAAAACCAACAAAAAACCAAACCAACCCAAAATACAACCCCCAAATCTAGGGCACTCCAGTATCAGAAGATGGCCGATCACATATTACTGCTTCACATACTAGTGAAGCATCTGTCGGGACATCCCTATGTTTCTAGGTTGGTTCTTCCCATTCTAAGATTACTTGTAATGAATAAAGAAACTATTGGGAAAAGATTTACAACTTAGTAACTTCAAAAACATGGCACTCATGGCTGACGCAATGGGGTGAACGGCAACTGTGGAAGTAGACCTGATTTCCATCTATACGAATACAAAATACTGAATCACCCCTGATCCCTGCAAACATACTTCAGAACAGATTAGAAGAAACTGCATATTCAAGTTTCAACATCCCCTCCACCCCCACTTAACACTGTGCAAAGTTATTCATTTAACTGTACATATATATTTAATACAATACGGGTCAATGAGATCAGTACTCCTCTAACTGCAGTCCACTAACAGATGGCTGCTAACAACAGTGAGACTATTTCCCCCTTTCCTCCCGACGTTTTGACTCTTGAAACCAAAACCTTCTCACATCTCACTGTTTTAAAAGAACTTGAGTTCCTTTGTTTTGCCTTTATATTCACATTTCCTGTATTTGTTTTAGGCTTAACAGCTGCTTTTCAAACTAGGGTGTAATCCTGCACCTCACAGGCCCATTTCTGATTTCTCAGTGATGCAAGTATAGAACAGCTCCTGGAAGCTGTGGGTTTTCTCACACATCCAATGCTACTGAGCAAACAGAATTAGGCCAAGCACAATGAGCGCAGCAGGACCAAGCCCTTGCCCCGTGGATCACACCAGCTACACGTCAGTTGGTTTTATATCCATTTTCATTTGCCCTACGAGTGCAAAACAGATGCAAAAAGCATCTGTGCAATGGCACATGAGAGTCAAAGGGGAGCAATCGCAGCAGCTGGGACTCAGGTGCCTAAACCAAACACAGAGAGATACAGTGGCAAAACACAGCCTAGAGAGACTGCTGAGGATAATGGAGCCAAATACGAGGAACATGGGCTTAGTCTGCCCATAGCCCTGGTCTGAAGTTTTGGGCAAAACAGAATTTCAAAGAATGATTCAGGATGGTTTATTGGTTCTGAGTGCATCATTCACAGCAAATACATCACCTATGATCAGCAAAGGGATCTCAGAGAGTGAGGGGCCAGAATCCCAACTCACTCACACCACTATAAAGCCAAGCTACCTCCACAGACGCCAGTGGAATTACACTGTATTTACCTTGGCAGAGCTGGGGCCGAAGCCTGGACCAAGACCTCACAGGATCAGTCAGATTCCACTACAGGGAAACTTCAGACAGTCCCGCTTTGCTATCCCGCTGCTGTCAGTACTGCGAGGGTGTGCCAGGATTTATGAGCCTGAAAGTAGACCTGTGCTTGTTTGAAACAAAATCGAGCCCTATCTAAAAAATGGGCAGATGTGAAACTTCAGCCAGGTTGTCCCTGTCACAAAAACAGGGATCAGAAATACATGCCCCATCGGCCTCAAACGTTAACATTGTAAGAGGAGAGCCCAGCAAGATTGCAAAGGCAAAGAAAACAATCAGACACTCCTCTCGCACAGGTTTTTCCACAGGCACGAGGCACCTGGCTATCATTTGTGCCTTTGAACTGATTTCCCTCACCAGGCATTTGAACTCAGCCCAGCACCAAGGGAATGCTAGATGCACAAGAGGTGTGAGAATGACAGCTTTACAGCTACCAGGTTAGAACTGCAAATTATCCAAGGGGTAGGGCAAGTTTCTTTAAAAAGAAAGATTTCCATGTCCACATACCACTGAGGAATCCATTCCAGATTTTCACTAAGAGCAAAGGCTACATCTTGTTTTTCCTTTTCTTGGGGAAGTGGGAGAGAAGGGACACACGAGCAGATATGGGTCATTTTGACATAGCAACTTGCATGAATTTTCTTCTCCTCTCACCCAGTTTTGGTTAAGTTTTGTAGTGTTTAATTAGAAAAGTGGCATCTACAGAATTCTTTGCCTGAAGATTGCACTTCGGCTGATTAAAAAGTGCCTAGGATGCATCAGGGTCATTAGTGCAAAATGAAACATCTCGTAGGCATGCCAGGCAACTGGACTACCCTTCCTGCAATGGCCGTCAGTGCTCCAGCCCTGCCATTTCCCTGCTTGCAAATTCGTGACATTCATCTCAATAATACTTCTAGTGTAAACATTAAACATCAACAAGCCTGGCACTACTGCCCAGGCATTATAGAAAAAAACCCATTTGAACAGGAAATAAGACCCAGGGTCAGAAACAGGTCTAGAGCATTCTCAGACTGCATGACTGTCTGCTTCCTGTCCTGCACAATGGGTGCACTGCAAGGGAACTGCTTCCAGTAATAGGAACAAAAGTAACTTTCAAGGTTGCACACTGAACAATTAGTTTGCCAGTTGTGCTTTGATGCCAAGTGGTTCAGTTTGCCAAATCTAGCTCTTTTTCACTTTAGAAGCTTAAGGAATGGAAATAAGCTGCTGTATACTTTCCAGGGAGGGGATTTATTGGATGATTGCTATATGTGATGAAGCCCAGGACTTACCCACTCCAGTATTTGACAGCAGCCTTGGTACCAGACATCCAGTAACTGAGGAGTATGGCTCTCTTCCCCTCCCGTGTTTTGCATCATGTCCAAAATAACTACAAGGGAATTTAGCTTATACCAGTGTAAAATCTTGTTTGGCTGCAGTGGTGCGAGAGCTTAGAACCTAGCTTGCAAAGAACAAATCAGAGGAGATATGTAATTAGCATGCTCACTTCTATACAACTGGAAGTGACTACACCTCATGAAAGAATTTGGTACAATAAGCCATCCAGAAGCATTCAATTGCACCTACCTCTTCTATACCAAAATCAAGCATTACAAGAGTCTGTCATTGTTCAGCAAGAGAACTGCAACAGGCAAGTGCAAGCTTCATTCTAGTTTACATTCTGAAGCACAGTATCATTAAAAAACTGAAAACAGAATCCCAAGCTGAGGGATGGGAGAAAGCGGGGTGAAGAAATAGGAGGATGAGCAATTACATCAGATCAGACAAATTTAGTGTTTTGAAGCCACACAATGCTTAGCTTTTCCTTTTATTTGTTTCAAGTTTTGGTGTAGAACGTATGTGCGGATGCTAACGCAACCTTCCCCATAAGTGCTCAATCTAGCAACAAACAAAGTTTTGGTGTGTTCAATTTGGTTATAAATGTTTCCTTTAAGTGAAGGCCTGTAGTGCCATTGAAACCAAAACTTTGTAACTGTTGGCAAAAAAATAAAGCAACTTTTCTTTACAAGCATTTTTCCATTTAAATAAAAACCTGAAGCTTTCCCATAATTCCTTTGGTCTTCTCTCACCAAATTCCATGCTACCTCAAGACAAGCCCTCTTTTGGAAGTTCGGCTGAATCGCAGTGAAGCTGCTAAAATTAACAGAGAAGAATTGCTGTGGTAGTTTCCCCCCTAGTTTCTTGGGAGTTTAAGACTGAAAGACATTACTGATGCCTCAAACAGAGGCTTCAAATTGTCTCTACAAGAACAAGAGAAAACAAAATCCAATTAGAAGTTCCACTGAAGGTGCCTGGCAAAAAATTATCTCCATAAAACGATGTTTTGCTTCCAGTATTTTTGTATGCATTGTGTTGAGTTTATTCCCCTCATAAGGAAACAAAAGTATCAGTGTAAAAGCACAGCTGAGCTTTTAAGGTAGCACCAGGACACCTACACCCAAGTTGTCGTCTTGTTGCTGCTAGGCCTCTTTTTGATTCACATTCACAGAATCACTTCTTGTGCAAAACAAGCAGTCTAAGGAGAAAGAATGCCCTCCAAGTTCTAATAAAAATTGTAGAAAAGAATCCAAGATAGCCAACACTTTCCTCCTCCCCAAAATTTATCTGCAGAGAGAGGGGGGCATCTGTGCGTAGACAGGATAGGCAAGCCTGACATTTAGGGAATCATTGTGTTGGACAAGGGATGTCTGCTGGTAATGAAGAACCAAATCCTTAAGTGTGCTGTACAGGTTATACGGTTCTGCAAACCCGTAACCTCTTGGAGTGCTGTAGATCACACAGTGTTTCACTTCTCCATCAGCTCTGCAAAGAAAGAAACCAGGAGAGTTTAACATCAAAAGACAAACCCAAAGCGACAGTCTATTAACAATTAACTAATGCAGCAACCCTGCCAGCCACTAAATTACATAATGGAGGACCCAGCAGATGCAAGTTGAGGAGATTAATATAGTCTGTGGAGAAACAGTGCTTCAGGGCATGTGATTAAACACTCTTGCATAATAATCCACATAAGAGGCCTCTTCTACCCCAGCAGTACAATTCCCTGCTGCATTGTTCTCCAAATGTTTCTTGGGAAAAAAAAAAAGTCAAGAGCTTAACCAAGAAGATAAGCACCTGAAGTCAGCTATGATTTTGTGCTCAACTTATCTGGAAATGTTTCCACTAAGCAAAGAAGCCAAAACCCACAAATTCTTAGGATCTACAGAGTATTTAATGAAATGCAGCACTAACCTTCAGTGTGCATTTTTTAATGTTCAGCATGGCATGGGTTCATTATCTGAAGTCATAGTGACTGAGTCCCTAACTTGGCAAAGCAGTTACTGCAACACAGTATTTCCAAAGCTGCTAGCAAAACTTATCTGTCAGAAAGATCGAGTATATATAATCCTTGTACTGGAGCCTATTACAATCCAAGTCACATGTAGGAACAGATTACATTATGCCATCCCTTTGCTATCTTGTAGTACAATACCAACCAAGCGAAAGTATCTGATGAACCCATCACTTCAGTAACTGTGACAAACAGTGTCTTGAACATGGCAGATACTACAATCTTCAGTTACCTTGAGGTGATACACCTTCACATAATCATTTCTCGGACTTGCTTTCAGAAGCAATTAACCTCATGTGAAATAAATCAGTGAAAGCCATTTTGCACTCCAGAACAGGCTTGAAGGGGATTTTAGATAATGGAATCGGAGTATTTCTGACCTCTGTTACACCAGCATAAGATGAAGTAAAACAAGAAATCAATGCAATGTGAACGTCAAAAACTATCGCTCACAAATAATGTCTCCTCTGAAGCACCACCATTGTCTTAAACATACAAGAGAAAGCATCTAGAGTTGGCCATATCTCAAAAAAAGAACGGAAGATATTAAAGCTTTACAACCCTGTTTTTCTTGTTCCCATGCGTTCCTTGGCAGGGAATAATATGGGAGAATTTGGCCTTAACTTACTTATGACTGTAGAGCTTCAAGTTGGGATACTCTAGAATTTTGTGCTAGCTACTGTGGGGACTGGAGAGACTGCTAGGACTGCAGTCATTGCACATTCAAAACACATTTTTGCAACAAAGCTTTTACCATGCTAGTCTTCCTACAAACACGCAACACATTCCAATGAGTAGGCCTAGGCTAGGCCTGGCTTTTGTTCTCCAAAATAAAGAGCTGTGGTAGAGATTTATGAATTGAGTAGTTAGAACAAAAAGGAAAATAGACTTACACCACAGAACAAGCATAACATCCTTTCTTGCTACTCTCTCGAATTAAAAATGCTCCATCAGGTTTCCCACAGAGCAAGTCTTCTGCTTGGATACGGTTGAGATCCCCAACAAACCAAGTTTTCTCATCATGATGTGGCAGGTTTTCATCTTCTTCATTCACAAAGTACGTGCTGAAAGAGAGGAAAAATTTAACTTAACCAGCGGCCAGTAAAGGAGGTCATAGGCAGAGTGATTTATATTTGCAGAAATCATTCAAAGAAATACCAGAACACACCCAAACTGTGAGGTGAGGCTCATAATGCACAGATATTAAAGGCTTCAACTTAGAACTTAATTGTTCCAACTTTTGTTTAATCCTAAATGCTTCAGCAGGGTTGCTGCCTCACATGACATACAGTTCCCCTAGACAATTTCTCCCTTTTTCTGCAGTCCTTCCTTTTTCTATAGTCCTTTATGGAGAAACTGGTGTTTCATATTACCAACCCCCACAAGAGAAAACAATTCTCAGGAAAATTGTATGTATAATGACACTTACTCATCAATATTTTCATTTTTGATCCCCAGCCAGTCATTTATTCGCTTCTGTCTCACCCCTTTGTGATTGAGCCATCTGTCAGAAGAAGAGAGCATTAATATGTTACTTCAGAGTACGTGGATGGGTTTTCCTACTGAGCAAGCTGAAGCTCAGACACAAGGCTCCACAAAGAAACAGTCGGGAGCTTAGTTTGTTCTCCGGTAGCAAGTGCTATGGAAGGACCACAGATTCCATGAGTGCTTCCTTGCATCTGAGGTCCCTCCTTTACTGGACACAGCAAAAAGGAGACAAGAAGCAACCTCTTAAATGAAGAAAGAGGAGGGTTGAACTGAGGAAGAGGTACTGCCTCTGCACAGTGCAGTCCAGAAAGGAAGTGGAACACTTATTGTCACAGCTGTCTGTTTCCCTTGGGAAAACAAAATGGGTCATGCCACTGGCTTCTTCTAAGCTCCTAACACCACCTTCTGAGACAGCATGTTTTCTCTGTCTTCTGCCACAATCCTAGTGCACTGCGTCCAGCCCAAGGACATTAGGAACTGGGTAACAGGAGTGTCAGTGAAATGAACAGTGGGTACAAGCAACGTCTGCTGCACCTAGCTCAAAAAGTACTAACCTCTGCTGTATTAGCAGGCACAGCTTTTGTTTATAACTCATTTATCTTAAATGTTTTATTTACAGGAGTTGCAGAATGTGCACCTAGTTGTGGCAGGCCCTTTAACTAATTAAGTCATGAAGAGGCCAACCAATTACTCAGACATCCCATGCCAGAATGTAGTATCTTAGCACTCACAGAACTTTGGTTATGAAAAGAAAATTATATTCCCATTATCCTGATGGAAACAGTCATTAATCAGGTTCATCAGAGACACTATTCCAAGGTACAGGTCAGGCTTACTTACACGAGATACTGATCTCTGATTTTGCGGAGCTGAATTAGGTCAGGCTTGATACTATTCATTTTCTTATCAGTCTCCCTATTGTCCAGAGCTTGTTTCTTCAAATCTTGTTCCAGGCGCATTTTACTGTCATGGATCTCACCCAGGCGTGATTTTAATTTTTCATAGTTCATCATTATCCTGCAAACAAGTGTAATATTTGAGAGGTGAAGTCAAACCAGTCTAGAAGGACTGAACCTTTTATATAAGAGTATCACAAGAATTACTTTAAGAGCAGCTCCTCCCTTTGACCACCTCATCTTAACATGAAAATTACTGTAAGAGTGTGTGCTGGTTTTGGCTGGGATGGAGTTAATTTTCTTCATAGCAGCTAGTATGGGGCTATGTTTTGGATTTGTGCTGAAAACAGTGCAGAGGTATTTTCATTATTGCTGAGCAGCGCTTACACAGAGCCCAGGCCTTTTCTGCCCCTCACAACACCCCACCAGCAAGTAGGCTGGGGGTGCACAAGAAGTTCGGAGGGGACACAGCTGGGACAGCTGACCCCCATTGACCAAAGGGATATTCCATACCATATGACATCATGCTCAGCATATAAAACTGGGGGAAGAAGGAAGGGGAGAACATTCAGAGTGATGGTGTTTTGTCTTCCCAAGTAACCATTACGCATGATGGAGCCCTGCTTTCCTGGAGATGGCTGAACATCTGCCTGCCAATGGGAAGAGGTGAATGAATTCCTTGGTTTGCTTTGCTTGTGTGCACAGCTTTTGCTTTACTTATTAAACTGTCTTTATCTCAACCATGGAGTTTTCTCACTTTTACTCTTCTGATTCTCTCCCCCACCCCACCAGAGGGGAGTGAGCGAGCGGCTATGTGGTGCCTAGTTGCTGCCTGGGTTTAAACCACAACAGAGTGCCAGAAAAGACCTCTTGCCAAAAGGCCTACCACCCTTTTGCATAGTTTGAACCTTCAGTTTACCTTAATCTATTTCCTTCCGGCAGAGATGCCAGAACAAATTATCTCTAAGAGGGTAAGCTAGAACAGATCCCTCCTTCACTGTCAGATTCACTTTTTGGTATACCAGTTATGCAATCCCACCACAGGTATCAGTACTAGCAAGATTTCAGATACAGACTTCAATTACTGATCAAGAGCTACCAGGAGTAGTACTGCCTGTCTCTTCATTCAAGATTAGTTTGCAGGTTTGGTATGATTCAGGAAAATTACATTACCCCTGTTAATTGATCTTTAGTCAGAAGGAAGCACCACAACCGCATAATAAGATTGTTACAGGTAACTGTTTTCATTGTAAAAATCTCCTTAAGGTTACCCTACTGTGATTCATAAAGCACTGCGTCAAGCTAGGCATTATACCTAACATTACTTGAAAGGCCCAGATACAGCTTTTTCTACTAGTATCTTCACAGAAGGGCAATTTCAAATGAGGCCCTTACTGAATTTGTTAGATGACCACTATCCACTACCAAGTAGTGGCAATTAAATACTGATCTTTGAAAGTGACTAAAACTATGGACTATGAGATTTACCAGATCTATGTACATTTCAGTTTACAAGTAAGAGATTTTTCTGAATTATATTCCAAGCAAATCCAAACAGAAGTTGGATAAGCAAATGAAATTATTGTTTCCTGATCCTTTCCTGGTCCTCACCACAGTATGTCAATTTACTGAAGTTAAGAGAGAGAATAATCCAGAGATCTCCCACCTCTTCTGTCTACAATGCAATTCCTTGACAGAAGAGGGCTTTATTGAAGGTTCAGGCAAAATACTGAGTTTACAAAGTGTTTTATATGATGCAGTATTTATATAAAAGAATTTCACGGGAGTGTCAGTGTGGACACTAGTTCTTCCTTGTAAGCAAACACAACTTGAGAGCCTACCGTTCAATTTCTTTGTCATTCCCCTCCCTGCGAAACCGCTCAATGTATTCTTTGCTGTATCGCTCTTGTGAGTGGCACTGTTCCTCAAATATCTTAATAGTTTCATTAAATGCTTCAATTGCGGTCCTCTTCATCTGAATTTCCTATGTGAGGAAAGAGTTCTTCATCATTTGTTCATGATACAGATGACAATGCAAGACTCAATTATGTTCCCTAAATTGACTGAGAAGAACTTTTCTCCCCTCAAGTCAAAATGTGATTAATCAGTTTTAAATTTAGTCAAATGTTCAAGTAGTCAGGGCAGTACAGGGAAGACTTACTCCCTGTAAGTCTACCCTCCTCTCCCACATGATGCTCTCTATTAGGCTGCAAACCCCTCAAATATTTTAGTCATATTTTCCATCCTCGTTTGCAGGAAGACTGCCAGCAAACATCCTTCCCATATATGAACTATCTTATTTTACAAGAAGCACTCCAAATACTGTATTCACACTTCCTTAATGCATAGTATCTGGTATCTGATTTGAACATGACTTATAAAGAACCTGGAAAAACCCCTCTACAATTCTCACTGCAGCATACAGCAGCTGGAAATACTCAGCAGCCAAGGAAGAAGTCTGCAGTGCAAAACTTGTAGGTGATGGCATTCTCCACCGCTCTACCTTATCCTAGGAAGCTTAGCTCCTCTTTCTTCCTTGCTCCACACCATACCTCTAGGACTACCAGCAACAAGTAATATTCAGTGTTTCCATCAATTTTGAAACCACCTTGCTCTATTCCACAATTTACTGTTTTTTTCCTTGTATTTTCTGACCTCAGACTGCCTTTATTAGCCAAAACAGGTTAAAATAATTTACTTTTTAAACAATGAGAAACATACTCTACACATAGCTAAAGTAGAACCAACCTGTGATGTTCTGGTATATTCTTCATACAATTTGTCGTACTCTTTACTCTTTTCCTGATACTGAGCATGGTATTCTTGAAGCTTTTTACCTACTGCATCTATATTATCTTCTTTCACCAGCTGATCCTGTATATACAAAAAGCTATTAAGTCTTCAAGCAAAGCAGCTTTCCCTTAAGATTTGTTTAGGTTAAATGAATACACTTATGCACATTTGCATTTTATAGCTATTAGCATGATTTTTATTATCAGGTTTCTACAGAACAGAACACAAACACTGTATCTAAATTCCCCTTCCTCCATGCAATAAGTTCCACAGTTCAGAGAGTAGGAACTGTAACTATGGGACACCAAAGACCATGCCAAAATACTAAGCTTCCAAAAAACACATTACAGCTTCGGTCTAGGATTGCTATCCCCTATTGGAGAAAGGAGGAAGTAAATTGCTCAGAATCTGAAGTTAAAGGTCAGAGGTGGGTTGTTTTTTTTTTTTTTTTTTTTAAAT
>VYZV01010875.1:62555-80446 GCA_013401275.1 Pandion haliaetus
CAAAAAGCTCTGCTGTTCTTTTTCCTTAATGCAGGACAGTGTCTCAGGCTACTGAATAAAACTTTAAAAAAATATTCTTGAAAAATTTAGATGGCTACACACAGAGTGAGCAGCTGCATGGCTCATATGTGCTTCAAGTGCAACACTGTCTGTAACAGTGCCCTGTGGGTCCACAAGGGTCCAAGGGAAAAAAAAAAAAAAAAAGGCTTCTCAGAGGGGTTAAAGTTTGCTGCATGTCAGGGTTTCACTTATCTATTGGACTGCTCAGATGGAGACTGGAAACTTAATAAAATGAAGAAACTTAGATGGCTAGTCAATTTGGAATATCCACTCTTACAAGCAAAGTAAGGTCAAATGTGAAAACTCACCTTTTTTTTTTTTCAGTTTTAAAAAAAAAAAATCAGGCTTCACAGAGAAAACAAAATTATATACACGTTTGCCATCTTTTTCTTGTCTGCACTAATAGCTATTGGGGTCCAATGAAGACCTTACCTGCTGATACCGGGACACTGGATACATCAACTTCACATCAAGCTTCGGATTATACTGAGCAAGAGACTCATTGCGGTAGTGGTTAATGAGTTCCACGACTGAGTTAAACGTCAGTGGATCAGAAAAGCCATATTTTCCATCCCGATGATAGATCTTTATCAGTTTATTGTTGCCACCCTTCCTGTAAAGCGGTACAGTCATTTAGAAGTTTTACTGTGTACCTCCTATCCCTCTTCAACACTAAGGCTACTAACAAAGACACCAGTGAAATTCCTGGGCAAGTGGCTTTGACACTGTACACCTTCATAGTGATTCTTTACATACTAGCAGATATTAGGTAGTTTAAGAGTCAATACACACAGAATTATCAGATATATTTGAACAGGAGCAAAGCCCAAAGTAAATTTCTTCCTATGTGTTCATTCTGGAGCCAGCTTACGGTATTTAAGACCTAGCTTTGCCAGAAGTTTTGCAAGGGAAAAGGAGGATGCTGAAGGCTGAATAAAGGAGCCATATGAAAACCCAAACCCACAATTTCCTGCATTTTGGGGTCACTAATAGTATACAACCCAGTATACATTTATACAGTGATTAACAAGTCTTTTGAGTTATGGATGCTATTACAGGATACACAAACCTAAACAAAATCCTTTGAGAATTACAAGATGGTTGTAAGTTTAGGACATTATCCAGATTTATACATTCTAGCGGTTTCCACAAACATAGTGCTTATTTCTTCCTTTTTTCACCAACAGAATGTTTAGACAATATCCTGTCCTTCCTGCACTCTCAATTTTGGTTCCTAATGACATCTGTGTTCAGCAAAATAACCAAATCATGCCAAACCTTAGTGCACAAACCATGAACTTCAAGGCAGAAGTCAAAGCAGAATTTAAACTACACCCTTGGGGTCAAACCTGCCATTAAGACAACGGAATTTCACAGCAAGATCAAATATCTACTGTATCGTAGTAACTCCCAAAGGTGTGCTACAGAGACAGTGGCTTATGCATCTTGCCTGTTCGCCTCTAACAACTAATCTTGGGAGCCTGGCAGAGGCAAGCAGCTGGACAGGCTGGGCAAGGCACCAGCAGCTAGTCACATGAGGTCTGCTGCTTAACTGCAGCAGACAGGGCTGGGGCAGCTCTGGGAAGTCTGCCACTTGCAGACAATTTTAATGAAGAAAGGAACATGGCTCCAGTTCAATATTTCCTAAACTTTAGATCAGAAAGCACAAGATACTCTTTTTACAAAGACACACTGTTCAATTCTCCAGAGCTGCATGCTGATGAGATATTCGACACACTCCCATTAATCAAAGCCCTAGTTTATAAATACCTTTTACCTTAGCAGTTCTGAAACTATGAAGCACTACTGACTGGCTCTCCTCCCTGAGTCCCATCTAATCTACACAGAGATCCTTACAGTAGTGTTTAGCGAGGGACAGGATTCAATGCACAGAAACAGAACCAACTATCAGACCCAGCTATTTATTTGCTCATTCTGTGATCTGCAGTACCTTTGGGAACATCTCTCAACTTGAGCCATGTCAGCTTTACACAGCCAATGCTGTCACTAATACAGCAACTAGCTACTCGGGGTTTTACTAGGTGGACTACAACTGCTCTGGGCTTACCGTAATGTCAGAGTATAGTCCCCCTGCATCTTGGTTGATGCATCACGCACCAGGAATGTTCCATCTGGCATGTCTCGTAGTTTGTCATTTACTTCTTCCCTGGAGAATGGAAAGGAAGGCAAAATTAGAAGCATTAAGGACATGATTGTCTTTGCCACAGGTATCTGTATCGGAACCAGTAACACCAGCATGCGTAAGGAGTTCAATCTTCATAATATCAGGCAACCTTCTTTCACACTCGGGCTCTCCAGTCTTTTAGGCCATCTAAAGCAAGTCTGAACTTGTGTAGTTATACCAAAAGGTAGCAGCTGCATTCAACTGCCACTTAGGAAGAAGTCTGAGACACAGCTGCTACTGTTGCTAAAACAGAGTTCACAACCTTTCCCTGTAATCTGCTCAGGTTTTAAAATCCACACTGGAAACAGGTGCCCTTTGAGAAGCCAGTCCCGACCTCTTAAGAAATGGTCTCTAGCATCATAGCTCAGCAGTGTCTGGAGTTAGCACAGTTTTAGTCTCAAGAGACTCATTATTGGCTTAACTCTGATCTTATTTACAGCAGTTTTAAAACACTGCAACCTTGCTAGCTCCAGTGCAACTTTTCCTTCTTTACAACTGAAGCAAAAGGATACTCAGTCTAGAGCTTTAAGCTAAATCAAGAAATTTTTTAGTGAAAGTGAATACCTGTAAGCATTATGAAAATTATTTCAGCTGAAGAGTTAAGTGTCTTGCCAGGTTTGACCATTTCACCCAGATTACATATCTCACTTTATAACAGCTCCCTCACAGGTTCTTAGAAGCACTAAGCACTTTTTAATACAATCATTTGGAAACTAAAGTTTATCAGGTAGCTTCAACATTATCTAAGTGAGGTAGGAAGCCTACTTGAATCTTACAAAGAAAAATCAACAGTAGCTTTTTTGTTCAAATACTAAGGAACAAAATTATTCTTCTAAAAATAGCCTCAGTTTTGATTTTGCTACCTGAAAACCATTCTGTTAGTAAGATGGACTCCTATTAAGTATCATGTGTATATCAGCTTACTCCTCTCAGAACATTTTACAGATTGGACCCTGTTAACTCAAATGGCCTTCTCCTTTTTGAATGGATAAATATGATCTAAGGGCTTAGGCTTATGCCTGCAAGTTGCACCCCAGAGCAAGTGACAAAATTTTCAGCAGAAGTTCTTGACTGAAGAACATGGCTCCTGCCCTGACAGCCCGATGTAGTCTGTACCTGCTGGCTGTCAAATTAGGGTCATAAACAATTCCATCTTTACATGTGTGTGTATCACATTTTAATCTAATAAAGCCACTCCAGTGTGATTTGTACTGCATTAGCTCCTGCCATCACGTGCACTGTTAATTGAGGAACAAATCCACAGTCAATAAACTGATACCAATATTGAGCAGCTTTAAACAAACCCTGCCTAGTGGGTTTTGTGATAAGGTTTTGCCACTCTGCTTCGATTTAGAATTAACAGAAAAATATCACTGCCAAGGCCCTTCAAAAGCAAGATCTATGAGGGTTTGCTTTGTAAAGATAAGGATGGTACAATAAAGATACGAAAACTTTATTTCCTTTCTCATAACTTCAATGAGCTACTGTGGCAAACACACTCTTCTTGCCTCTATCTGACAAAGTGTTTTAAAGTATTATCTGCACAAGTTTGAGCAATTCCTTATCACACTCCCAGCCTGCTCATGTCTCCCCTTACAGTTCCAAATTCTAAAGTCTTCAGAAGTGTCTTAAGAGGGGAAGAGGTGATTGGACACTTCAGTTCTTTTATACAATTAAGTATTTAAAAACAGGTACTTCTTTTCTGAACCTAACCCAAGACATCTATTTTCTCAAGTGCATAGAAAAGGGTTTCCTTAAGAGGTAAAACTTTATTTGGTATGTGTCTGTATCATCTGCTCAGTATAGCTGGTGATGGTTAGCATTTGTAAGAGCTATTTTTATAGCACCATGTAATAGAAATTAATACAGATGCAATTTTAACCAAATGTTAAAGAAACCAAAAATAAGAATGCAACTCCTTTTATTCTGAGCAAGCCTCCTACTGAAATTTTGCTGAATTGCATGCATTCCAGCACTGTATGCTTACAAAACCTTATTAGCTAGCACATTCAGAAGTACTCTGCTTTTGAATGCAATAATTTTCTCTTTTTTAAAGACTTTGTGTAACTAGAGAAATTTAGAAACCCAAAATAACTGTCACCAAGACTGGCAGTATCTGCACCAGAACAGTAACAACTTAAACACAAGTCCTGAATCCAGTCAAATACTTTCATGTAGGTGCTTTGCCAAGTATAGTCCTGAAGCGTTTCCCTCTTATAAAATGCTGCCTGAAACAGGCATGTTCTTTTTCTCTTGAAATCCAACAGGCTTATTCTATTTTTAATAACATATATTAATATATTTTATAATATTGCTTACCTTGAGATGTCCCCCCAGTACCACTCTGCTTCCTGCAGAGAGAAACTGGAATTGTCCTTTATTCCATTACTATTGACTGGAGTCATTGGTTTGGGGGGCTTTGGAGGAAGAGCTGAAAATGAAGACCAGATTGAAGAAAGGTAAATGGGAAAATAATCACTTAACTGTTAATGAAATATGACAGTGAAAAAGCACGAGAAAAATATGCATCAAAGTTGGATTTCAAGCTCTCTCAAAGTAAATGGAATTTGTAATTTTTAAAGAATTCTGAAGTCAACAGCTGCATTGTGAACCCAGCTTTCCTAGTACTCAAACCAAACATGGGCTTGAGGGAAGGGAAAGGGAAGGCGTATGAGGAAACATGAGTTTTTGTTAAAAGGAAGACTGGCTCAGGCATGACTACAAGGGCAATCACCGCCTAAACCTCCACACAAGTTACAAAGGTGTATTGTGTTTGAAAGCCACAGCCTGGAGAGCCCTGTGTACCACTATGGAAAAACTCCAGTTGCTTAGGCGTCACCAGTCCTTATGCCAACCTGTAAAAAACAAACGGGTGGACTCTTCAGAGGGAAAAATGCTGCTAGTGAGAGAAGTGGTAGCTGGGCAGTGGTATATCCATCGTAGACCCAAGGTTCGTGTTTCATACTAGATTTGTCATTAGGCTCCTGTTAGGAAGAAAAGCTATGAATACTACAGGACATGGGGTGATAAAGAAAGGGGAAAGGGGACATTAGGTAATTATTAGAGTGCCTGCACCACTTTACACAGCTGAAGTGTTTACCACAGGAAAGAGGATGCTACAAATCCCCAAAAGATAGGCAGAACTGCACATCTGTAGGCCTCGTGCATACCTGCTCAGAATTCCCCTAGTCTGAATTCAAGGCAAACAGGCTTTTACTTCTGTTCTTAAAACAGGTTACACAACATAAGGGCATGCAACACACTGAAGCTCATTCTGTTTGGTCAGTTTTTGCTCAACTTTATCATGGTCTTGAATGTAAGCCCTATATCAGGAGTAATTCAGCAGCCACAGGCGTGCTCATGTATTGGTAGAGACTCATCTGTCAGCAGAAATGCATTACACTATTTTCTTCAAGAAAGACGTCTTGAGTGCTCTCCCCTGCTTTGCAGAGTCTGAACGCTTCATCAAGAACACTCTCACTGAACCTGAGCATTTTCAGGCATTTCATGAGACAGAGTGTTTTACAGGGACAGGTCACATTTGAATTCAGAGTAAAAAAGCAGCTATACACATTGATTTGCTACTAGCACAGTTTTTAAGTCAGACCCTGAACATCTGTGCTCCCAGCCCTGTGCCCTAGCCATCAGATTACACAAGCATCAGCCAGCAGGCCTGACACACTGACAACAGCCATCTTTCAGACACACACGATCCCAGTGTACAAGCAGAAATACAAATAAAGGGAGCAGAAAGAAGATTTTGATCTCTAGCTCCAGTGTGGAACGGCTTAACGCTGAGAGGTGTGCTACTTGGCACCATCCATCTGCTCACCTCCGAGCCACACCTCCCACATTAAAGAAGAGAAAACAGTGTTCCAACTGCAGCTCCAAATACCATTTCATGTTGAATATCCGACACAGTAACTTCACTGTTCTCAGACAAACCAGTAGATACTTTAATCGAGCCAATCTAAACTAAATCTGAACCTTGACCCAGACGTTTGCACCCTGGGGTTGCTGACCAAACACCTGATTTCAGATAGCAGCATTCATTCTGTGGGACTGAGCATTAAACTGTAGCATACAGGTTCTTTTTATGGGGTGAGCTGGGAGCTTTCAGGTGTGCACATATCTAGTAAGGCAATAACAGGTCTTGTTATAAAAGGAAGGTGAAAACCTTTGGATCCAGTGAAGTAGCTTCCTGGTTAGGAGGCGTCAATTATTCCTAGCTCAACTACTACAGTTGTTTGTATAGCACCTAAGTATTTGTACAAAGCACCATTGAGAGTAAGACACAGTTCTAACCCCACTTTGCTTGAAGCTCCCAACCCCATCCTATTTTTGCAGTGTCAGAGGAGCATATATCCAGGCTAAGCCTGTAGAGTCAATTTACTGTGCCCTACGCTGTTCCACCTCCCCCATGCAAAGTTCCTGAATTAGCAAATGTCTTCAGGTCCTTCCTCCTCCCCACCTCACATCTGGTCTGTGCTACCCTACATACTCTAAGCAAGTGATAGGATAGACATAGCAGTTCTGAGTCTCATCAGTGTCTGCACATGGCAGTAAATCTGAGTACAGAAAACCTGTAGATGTTCTATCTGCTCCAGAATCTTTTGTAGATTCCGAGTTAAACAAGTGCATGGAGTTTCATGTAAAAAACACACAACAGCATGGAGAATTCTTAGAAAACTACACCAGCACCAGCAATTATTTCACTGGGTCTTGCAAGTTTAGGCCTGAGCATTCCAAAAATGTCAAGGTATTTTACGGTGTAAAAGCCTGTTTTACACTGGTAATAGGGGCTTTCCAGAAGAGGTTTTCAAGTATTCTCTAGAGTACTTGAATACTTCTCTAGCCCCCCTTGTAGGATTAAGTCTTGCTCCTTTATATATTGTAGAATTATTTATCAGCTTTGTTAGGGCTCACTCCAAAGCACCGGGCACAGAAAAGCAAACTAACAAAGGCCAGAGAGGTAAAGATCAGGAGTTTGCCATATGGACACAGAGCACTAGACATTATACCAAGTGTCCTTACTACAGGTGCGGGTTTTTCCTTCTTTCCCTTAATAGGTAGGTATCAGTTCTCACTATCGGGGGTTGTCTGCAGAACTTCATTCTGCGTAAGAAAATTGGCAGGAAATTCTTCCAGGGAGAAGAATAAGGCTTGGACCAGTTCCTGTAAAACCTGACTCATGGAAGCCAGTCCTTCTCACAATAGACTTTTTTCAAAAGTTTTTTAATAGCTTGCACATTTCAAAAATACAAAAGTATTTGCAAGGGTGGATCCTGTTTCCAGAGAGCTATGGATCTAATTCTTCACTTTCAATACTTTGAGCTCTTTGAGTCATAATAGATTTTCCCCTGTGTTGAATACAGAACCAGGCCCTTGCTATTCCTTTACCTAGTAGACTAACATGCCCATCCATTTCAGCATTTCCTGGCTACCCTCTCAGCCTGATATGACTGCAGTCTGTACAAATGGAGAACTGAGCACAAAGGTAGTTTAAACCCCACAGCCGAGAACCTGTGATGACACAAGGGGAACATTTTGTAATAGCATGGCAAGTCTACTGTAACAGAGCAGCATCCACCCTACTGCTGCTCTTACAACACTGGCCCAGTGGGTTGGTAGAAGAGGCATCCTGAAAGAGTTTTTACTAGTACCTAGACAGTACTAGCCACCCTGCTAGGAGAAATCCTGGGATGTTTCTATGAGAAGCTACAGAGAGCCTTAAAGAGTCTACAGATTTTTTAAATTTAAAAAAAAAATCCAGTTTTATGTACCTTACTTGATGCTAAAGTAGCTAAAATTCTACAAGTAAAGTAAAATAAGCTGGCTTGAAGTCAACAGAAATGCTTTTAAGAGCAGGCCTGTTTCCATGTCACTGGGTCCAATTCTGATCTAGCCACAGGTACAATCTTACTTTATCTCAAAACAAGCTCCAATTAGAGTGAACGATCCTGATGGTTTCTTGCCTCCTTTTTCCTGGGAGAGAAAGGACGTTGATCACAAGTGATTAACAGCACAATGGATCTATCTGTTCTAACAAAGAACTTGCTGTTAGCACCAGACATACAAGAATCCTTTCCCCACCAAGTCTCTAGGACAGCTTTACGGCACAGATCTTTCCAAAACCTGGAACGCAACAGCTCAGCTGGACCCTTCCACTCCCGCATGAGTGCATTCCCAAGATCAGGTTAAGCCCTCGGTGACCACCTGGCACACAGCAATGAGAGCAGACTGGCTCTCCCTCTTGCACAAGTGGACATCTCTGGTTTTTCTTTCTTTAGCAACTCTAGTCCCCTCTTTCTAGCTTCCCCAAGCAGCCTAGCTTGAGCTAAATCCCAATCCCAGATCAGTGTCACTTAGAAGAGGGGAAATAAAAACGAGCTGGTGATGGAGCAGAGGTGACGGCAGCCAACGCGGGCTGGGCCCAGGATCGGATGTTGCTGATGTCAGGGCCCAGAAGGCTGCTGTGCTGGCTCCAGCAGGTAGCTTCAACTGAGCTGCTCTGCAGAGCTGCAGCACAGGTCCTTAGAGAGAAAAGCCTATTGATTAGCCTTTGCCAAGGTAATTTTTCTGATGCTTTCTTGACTGAGAAGAATTGCTTTTTAAAAAGGCTACTCAAGATTTAACTGACATGATTCCCTGAAATTCAAACCACCTCCAACACCAAGACAACCAAGAAAGCTGTCAAGTGTCTGAAGTTCAGCACCGTTTTTTTTTTTGTTTTGTTTTTTTTAAAGTCTCTTGTAGAAAATAGTAGGCTGTATTAATCCCGAATTTAACTTCAGAAAAGTACACCGTGACTTCCATGAGATACGCACTTTTCCCAGTCAGGTTTTGAATCAAAAACTTCACAAGTTTACATGATCTAAGAGTCACCGAGCCCTATGTATGAGGGTTTTCAGTGGCACTAATTCAGGAGGAGTGAAAAAAGAAGAATGCCTTGGGTCTCCCAATGCTACATCTCACACAGCATCCAGTCAAGAGCCCATTTCTTCTCTGGCTGCAGTATTTGCATACAAGATAGACCTGCCTGTTAATTAAACTCTAATTTGCAGTTTTAAGGCAGATGCCACTTAAGTCTAAGAATGGCTCCATAACTTAGTTCTTCCAGTATTTTTCAAGAGCTGCAGGCCAGATACTTAAAAGCATAGTAGGTTTAAATGCAGTATTAACTCTCTTAAAATAATCACAACTACCAAGTACTCTGATAAAGTAAATTTTAAGTCACTCAGCACTTCCATGAGCTTGTTTACTAGCCTTCTTTCTGATGCTCTCAATCTACTCTCCCTCCACATTGTGACAAGCAGAAAGCAGATCAGAGGATTTCTGAGACAGTTAGTTACCCAGCTTCAAAAAGGCTGACATACAGTAGATACCCTACAAACTGTAATATAAAGCTCTAGAAAGTGTCATTACTATGGAAACATGCAAGTAATCCATGGTTAGGCCAGCTAACATTTTAATGACATAGTCCTTAAGGACAGAAGGGTTTTTTCCCTTTGGAGGTATAAATGAAGACTTGGAATGAAAGTGTAGGCTAGCTTTTTTAAAAATAAAATCTCCTCAATCTTTAACTGCTCTCTGTAGTCTTACTCAATTTCTCACACTTTTTTCAATTTCTCTAACAATTCTAAGGCAAAGCCTCAAAATCTTTCCCTCCCTCAACAGCTCTATACTTGTCCCTGCTGCACAAGATCCCCTCAAGATACCCAAGAAAAAAAAGCACACACTGAACAAAGGTGCTTTTTGCACACCATTTCCATGAAATTGTGTACTACATGTGCAAGCTAGAGCAGTAAGGCACCATGCTTTTGCAGAGATTTTCCAGCTGACAAAGAGGAGGGTCGTGCACCTGCTGACAGCAGTTCTTTCCCCACCACTGGCAGGTAAGTCATCTTGGCAGCTCCACATCTCAGTTCGTCAGTTCTCTTGCCAAGACTCCTTTCACAAAGTACTGAGCACCAATGCCCTTCGAAGCTGCCCTTCCTCAAAGGGCAGCTAACACACACTGCAAATTCCTCAAGGGACGGAGAAGGAAGCTACTCGATCACATTATTGCTGGCCACAGAACCTCAGGCATGCTCACATTTTCGCTCTCCTCCCCCAAAACAGGCGAGATGCCAAAGAATAAGACATATTCAAAGAATTGAAGTCTTTCAAGATCTCATTACAGAAAACAGCAGACAAGTTGGCAGAAAGCCAGGCAGGCTTCCAATGAAAACACTCCCATTATAGCTTTGCTTGTGTTTCTATGAACTTTTATAAAAAACAACACCTTTAAGAAATATTTCAGTTTTGATTAATTGGCTTTTTTGATAAATATCTGTTTTGTTTGAAAACTTCCCAGCTGTCCAGTCCTCTCCCACACCTCCCAACCACTGTTTGACCTCCTACAGCCTGCCAGACTTCTGCTGCACTCTGGTCTTCATGAGCATCCACAGCCACTGCATACGTTAAAAGATTATCTGCTACAGGACACCTGTAGAATGGTGGACAACAACAGTATGTGAAGAAGAGGCTGGCTCAAATTTAGAATTCTTTTGGGCATCTCACAAGGACCCCTCACTACTTTGCAAGGCTTCTTACTTCACAGGCTAAGACAGAAGAAATGGAAGATGCTCACTGTCAGATAAATGACACTGGGATCTTTGACTTATGTCTTATAAAGTAACAGCATCTCCTCTTTATTCCAGCCTTTGCATGGAGATGAAAAGCCTAAAAAATTCAATTTCCCAATTATTTTCACTGCTCGATGAAAAATGGTTTTCCTTTCAACCCAGACCATAGTGTAACAGCTGCAAAGCTACAGCAGTGTCAGAGGTTCCATGATCAACAGGCTTGAGTCCCAAAGTTAACATGAGGAGGTTAAAAAGATTAAGTCCTCTTTAACCTACTAAGCATAATTAGCACACTACTAATAAGCTGGACATGTTTTAGAACTTTTGCCATGTTTCATGACTCAAAGATTGTCACTACCCAGCATCACATGCTCAGTTCACTTCAGGATGTAATAGCTTTATCTCCTAGCCAGTAGGCTCAGGCTTTTACCAACTCTTTGGATGAAAGTCCGTGGCAGACATTTTATTGTCCATGAAAATCTGAAATATTCTGTAAGAACAATTGTACTTTATAGTATCCAATGTCAGGCCTAGAAGACTATATGAAAAAAAGTAAATATAAAATGCAAGGAGCAAGTAGATTATCTTTCTTTTTCTTCTTAAGTAAAGCAGTTCCTCACCTGCCCTCATAGAAGAAATACCACAGCACATTTTCTACCCCTCCACAGGTAGTCTTCAAAAGGCTATTAAAAAATACTCTTTGGTCAATACGTGGAAATATGTTTTTAGATAAGAGTAAGGAAAACACAAAATTTAGCATAAGCACAGAGCTACAGTGATCGAGAACGAAGAACTAGCTTTTCATTGTCAAAGACCAAGAATGAAGTCAGGCCCAAGCAGTGACACACTATGACTAGGAGACCTACCAAAGCCAAAAGAAAATGCCATTTTAAATAAAAACAGCCCAGGGCTGTTTCCCCCAGGTATTTAAAAGACTAAGCATCCATCCAGGTGCCAGGTACAAATCTCACAGGAGAACCAATTCACAGAAATAATCGGCACTACTGAGAAGTTTGCTGCACAAGAGTCTACTTAAAAATACTAATAATACAGCTGTAAATACACGTGACTCTTGCTGCTCTAAGCAGCATTTTATTTCAGCTTACCACTAGCTCACATCTTTCAGAGCAGCATGTAAAATTTTTCCTCACACAGTACCTGTCCTTGTGCTATGTCAAACTATTTTATAGTTTACCAAAGTAGAAATATTTCAACACCACCTAAATTGCTAACAGCGCCATCTAAATCAAGATCAAAAGATGCATTTCAAATCAACACTCCAGAAGAAATCTGAAGGTAGAAAAGTATTCAGAGGAAAACTATTGTAAGTTGTGTCATGCATCAGCTTTTCTAAGAACCATGATCTTGAAAGAATTTCCACTGAGGCAGAAGTTCCAACCCATGCAGCCCTACACAGTGCCGTCAGTAGAAGCTGAGATTCAGAGCAGGTATGGAATAGTCTAGCCAGGCTCAGACTGCACAGCCATTGCTCATGCTGAGATCTCAAGGTGTAACAAAAGAAATGGATTCAATCTTGTCACTCAAGTACACTGTGATCTTCAAAATATTTTAATGAAATCACTTCACAGCAGCAGTTTAACTTCTTTCACTGTCCCAAAACTTATCAGTGAGACTGTACTGTACACTTCGAAATGGAAAGTACCTTAAACATTCATCTCATTGATTCAAGCTTCCTTGTATCCTTCAAGAGACTCCTTTTGGAGATGGGAGATGAATCAGGGTAAAAAATGCCACAAACACCAAAGACTTCTAATTTGACACTTGGGAGCAGTTCATCAGAGGGCCAACAATCCAGATTCCTATAATGTCCCCAACATGACTATACAGGGCAGTACAGCATGAGTACTAACAGCCTAGGAAATTCAATCACAGTGTACAGATTCAGGTTGTAACAGACTATAGAACTTACATACACAATATTGCCAATGAACTTCTCATCCATCTCACCTCTAAAATATTTTCCTAGGGCAGGTGTTAGAATATAAGCCCTACTGCCCACACTCAAAGAAAAACACACCTGAATAGTGGGCTGTGTTCCCTCATTACAGCAATTTTTCTCTAGCTCCACTGCAGCAGCTCTAGGGTTTTTTTTGTTGTTGTTGTTGTTGTTGTTTTTTTAAGGGGAGGGATGCAAGGAAGGAAAGAATTCCTCCAAAAGCAAAGATGATTATGTGCAGCATCAGATTTTAGGGACTACAGAGCCTGAAATTTAGGATAAGGCTACAGAAGGCAAAAACCCTGAAAAAAAAGGCTCGTGTGGATATTTTTCTTTCATTGGGAAGAGGAGGAAAGGAACAGAGAGTAAGTAGCAGCTAATAGAAAGAAGTGGGAGGTTTATGCTTGGAAGGAGAAAACTGACCTGATGTAGAAGAATCCCAATGTGACACCAACCCAAAACTCAAGTTATTCTGTAGCAAAAGAACAAACAAGAAGGGGATACGGGTTGATGTTTTTTTGATTTGTCCAAACCCACAATTTTTTGTGCTGAGAAACATGACGTTATTCAAGCCTTTCCCAAATAACCATACATCAGCTTAGAAGAAGTAACATTCCTATGAACTATCATTAAAATAACATTTTTCCAGTTCACAAAAACTAGTAGAGAGTCTGGGCAAATGTTGGAAGCAGTCACAGGTTGAAGCAATTGAAGTATTTAATCTCTTTTTTCAAAGAGCACTGGATGGAAGGTAGCCATCAAGTGTGCTGCTGGACTCAAAGCCAAAGAACTTGGATCCTGTTCAGCCACAGGAAAACTTCAGAGTGCTTTGTGCTTCAGCATCAGGATTCACCTGGCAGCTGGTCAGTGTCCAGCAGGGCAGCTGGGGTCTTTTTTGGAAAGGGCTTCAACAGGCACCACTTGCACTTTGCTTCTTTTGAACTGTATGAATTCTTATAAAAATTCCTGTACGTAGCCACTTTTCTTCAGAAGAACTAGAAGAATGTAAGGTACTGGAATACATTCATTGAAACATTGCAAAAATCTTTGTCTATTGAGTGGAGGACACAGAAAAGATGAAGGACAATGAAAACAATTTTTTCTAAAGAGGTAACATCCACTCACATTGTTTGAGGACCCAGCACCAGCTCATATGCTGTAGTTTAGATTATGTGAAGAAGCGAATTCTTGCTTACTTGGCTATTGTGCAGATTTTAACCTGTCAGAAGAAGTGACATAAAAAGCAGAAGAAAAAAGAAAATCTGACTCATTTCCATAGGGGCATTTAGTACACGAGCAGAGTCTGTTCTTTAAGCATTACTCAGCAACTTACTTTCAAAAACAAGTTTCCAAAAATCCAGCTAGAACACACCTATTGCTTTAATGGGGCCAAAGTTTTACAGCAACCTGTTTCAACACAGTTAACAGTCTTTTTTATAATAATAAAGCCTAAGCTTTAAAACATACAGGGAATGCTGATAAAAGTATTCTTTATGCTGCTGTTTCCAGTGCTCTCTAGTTCTCTGCCCAAAAAGTGACTCACTAAACAACCAACACGAGATGATGCAAGGCACCCAACTGCTTTTAGTACTGGGCACCGATGTGTATGACCAGCTATGCCTCTGTTTTCCCAAGCTGTAGAGCAAAGATAAGCCTGAATAGCTTCATTCTGGACTAAGATATCATGTAGGCAACGGCGAAGACATAAGTCAACTCTGCTGCTTGAGAAAACAATATTCCCCAAAGGAAACTCCAAGAAGAGTCTTCTTTTAAACAGGTGAGGTAGAAAGAAGCAACACAGCGATTAACTCCTATCAAGTATAGGCAACATGTGAGATACAAAAATGTTCAGAACAGCAGTTGCAGAAATAACATTTGCTGCAGGTTTTGTCTTCAAACACGTGGTGAAGAGCTTGATTTCTTCTCAGAACTTTCTCCCATGTTTTAGTTTGCATAAACCTACAGCTTTTCAGAACACAGAGCTGAATAACTTCCTTCAGCAAGCTTTCCCTCCCCAACTATTTCTACATCATCTGAAAGCTTAATGATAAAACAAAAATGTCAGCCTTTTAAAGCAAGCTCTCCCATCTCAAGCAAAACATCATTTCACTTCATATTAATGATGCCATTTTTTTGCGTTCATGTATTTAATTGAAAGCTGATGAGTGATATTCTTTAACAGTTAGAACCATCAAAATGAAAACCAAATGCAAGGAATGCAGAAGCAAGCCTGAAAATGCTATGAGAAATAAAAAAATGGTTACAGCAGTCATTAAATGAAAAGGCCAGTAGAGAAATCTAGGTGTAACAAGAACAGGATACAAGCATTTCACATGACTGTCCTTATAGGAGATGAGAGTCCAATTCAATCCATCTTCCAGGATATACAGAATACAAGGGACTGAGCCTTATTTATTACCTGCTCTACCCCAAAAGAGTCTGCACAAACTTCTCTTCTGTAATAAAGAAACTCTCAAGCCTCAACATCTGCTGTTTTGGAAACCTGACTTTCAGCAAGACTTAAATTTGCAAGGAAGACAGTTGCTGCTACAGTGCTGCTGTCTTGATAACATGCACTAATGGAACTACTTTTTTTTTTTTTTTTAGATGTGCAAGAGCAGAACTTTTCTTTGATAAGCTTCTGGAGTCAGCTCAGATAAGTTGAAGGACAATACTGACAATGCTATTAAAATTTGCATCTGTTCTCCCACTGGAAAACTAGTCAGGCATAGACATGCACTGTTCACCTACATCTGGCTACTGCATACCGCAAACCTCATTTGAGAAGCCGCATTCAGTTTCCACTGTAACATTGATAATGATACAGCACAACTGGTATCTGAATAAATACTCCCTTGAGCTCAGAACCCTATGTTTTCCAAATTACAATTATAGTATCACTCCCCTAAAACAAGGGTTGTCAAATTATATACGAGAAGAAAATAGAAGCTATGATGAATAAAGACACTTTTTCCCTTGAATACTTGTCTCACTCATACAGTGGCAGTGCTGCTTTTGCAAAGTAGACTAAACTAAGCAGCCTATAGATTATTGCTGCCCCCTCTCCCCTTAATTATTAAAAGATTTTGTAACAACAGCATTGTCACAGCCGGTCTCAGCACATGAGGCAAGGAAGAGTAATATGCTTGAAAAAGATGGTTGGGTCAAGTTATAAATGCGGGCGGTCGTATTTGGGCCTAACAGGCTTCAAAATGGTAGCTTTCATATAGCTTTAGGACAAATGTTCTATTATCTGCTCATAAATAGACAGAGCCTATTCTTCATTAGTAAGCCTACTTTAAACTTGTGGTTTTCTTCATAACCCCCACAAATGAAACTAACCTCTAATTTGTAGCTAAGCCAAATATCTTTGCTGACATCTGTATCTGAAATCCCAGTGGAACACTCTTACTGATTTTCATCCAACTGTGACAAAATATATTCAGTGATTACACATTTTATCATCAACACAACTGATAATATATCCCATCTGATCTACAGAGGGAAAGACATTCCTTAGTCCTACTAATTAGAAGCAAGGTAATACATCGGTAGTTATGCTTTAGGTACTCTGGTAACTTTTGCAGTCAATTCAACATCTTCTGTTCAAAAACTTCTGGCAGTAACAACTTTTTGCAGACCTGAACAGATGTTGTTAAAATAAAAACTAAATTCAATCCAGTAACCTATTTCCTTGTCTTCTCAGACAGCAAGAACAACCATGCAAGTGAACCCCTGACAGCTAGTTTCCTAATGCTAGAACCAGCATATGATGCTGCTATGGCCATAATACTCTAAATTAATCCTGATTAGAAAGTTTAGAAGCTACTATGTTAGCTACATACAACTGATGGTTCCAGTTTTGTCTTTAGACACTGAAAGTTACTTAGTTGCACTAAGTATTATTTGCCACATATAGAGCCTAGCTTATGCCAGTGCTACATTTTATTATGCATTTATACATGCAAGCAGAAGGAAAAAAGCATTAGGTGAGAGGAGTCACCCTGCTGGGTGTCACAACTGTTGCTCCTGTATTAATTGTACTCCTCTAAGGCATGTTTTGCAAGGCTGGCAGAACTGAATCCCTAGTTCCACCGCTCTATTTAGAAAAACTGTCCCACTCCTATGTTTAGGATGGATTAAAAGCTAGCAATCCCTTGTTGCCTGACCCTGCCTCTGCTGGAGTTGGGGAAAATGTGTGTGCAAGAGGCATCAACTTTATTATTATTTTTGAACTTTTGAGCAAGTCTTCTATCAGAGAGGCTTCAGGACCTGCTCTAAGCATCCATTTACCCCTACAACCCTGGACAGAAAACATGAGCACACTGATAAGCTAGTGCAGGTGCACTGAGGCCTGACAGAAGCTACGGCTGCGCTGCAGGCTGCCTGCCATCACAGGATTTTACTTCTGCATTATTATTGGGCAAGACTAAGGTGGGTATTAAGACAGCCTGCCAAGACAAATTAAAGGTCTACTGGTCCTTAACAGGAAACAGTATCCCCACCCTTGACTTAGAGGTTACAGGTGACACCACACATTATGTTCACCTTGCTTTTGTCTTCTGCCTTAAGTTTAGACACAATAAAATGTAATCACGAGCAGTCATGCATGATTTGCGACACTTGGCTCCCAGTATCAGTCGATGCCCAGTCCTGCAGCACAAAGACCAACCAGGGATCTCTTCATGCAAGTTCTGTGAACAAAAGACCGCGCTGCCTCCTTTGGCAGCGGGGACACTCACTGCATATTGTTAGTTTGTGTGCTGCTGAGAAAACATATTGCCACCATTCAGCTGCTCAGGAGCTCCAGCCACCACATGGGGGAATGCTATAGTGAAAACCTTCACAAATTTTTGTTGGAAGCAGGCCAAATGGAGTTGCAATTGTTACCGGGTGCAAATGCAGTGACTTTATCCCAAGGCATGCCGAGTGTTTAAGTCTTCCAAATAAATACCTCCACACTCCCCTTAGGGATGACCTATCATCCCAGACCAGAAAATACTTTCCCACTCCACCTCTGGATGAGGAAAAAGCAGACCATCTCCACCACACTGTCTCTCCC
>VYZV01010876.1:1158-13900 GCA_013401275.1 Pandion haliaetus
CCCAGGACCCCCCTCTGCAGCCCCCCCCCCCACTACCAAAAGAAAAAAAAAAAAAGGTGCCACACAAACCCGTAACACCAGGTTAAAGCTTCTTTTGAAAAAATAGTAACCCTCTGACATCTATAATTGTTCCCAAAGCACATATGCACAAAGGGAGAGGTAAGGAGTAGGAATGGGGCTCTGTGGTAATGTACAGCATATATTGGAGTACATGAAAGAAATTTTAGCAAATACAGTGAGGACACTGTTAGAGATGATGACTTCAGATATTTATTAAGGATGAGATGAATCACACCCAAGAGGTGACACTGTCTTTGTATTGGCTATAAAGGGAGCCTTCATATCTAGGCATATCTACACTGTAGAATGCCACAGTTAGCTGTGCCCTTCCATGCAAGCTGTTTGCTGACATTTGTATAAGGTTGCCTCTTCACATCAAGCTGCGGTGGCTCCTATGCCTGATACATGAGATCAGCTTTGCTCTCTGTCTTCTGTGGTGTGTGTAACAGCAGTCCTGAATATCCCTGCACACTCACTGGGTTTGACCCTAGTAGGAGCAGCTAACATACTATGGACCAAGATCTTGGCACAGTTATTTCAAAAAACTGCAAAATTCAGAGTAACAGAGTCTGCATACAGAAACTGCTGCTACAGGTGATGCCAGGTTCTGAATTTCAACATCCACTATCTACCCTTGCAGCACGAATAAGAAGCTGTCTGCAACACCTTGCTTGGGAATTAAATTTCTCTCTGTGCTGCAGCCCACAAACATAATACAAATAGATTTACAGAGTATTTGAGCAGACTTTGCATCCTCACATGCCTACATGCACTGTTTTTCTGCATGTAGAATGCCCCTTTCCTACACACCGTCCTAGCACAAACCTGGCAAACTGAGAGGAACTCTAAATATTAAGTGGAAATTATAGAGACATATTAATTATTAAAGAACCTTTAAATGTCTTAGGCCTGAAGACAGGTTAAGGTAGGTCTCAATGTTAAGGTAGGTTGGCTTTGTTGTGAGAGATTCAGAAACACTTGAAACAAGCCATCTAAATAAATAAAGAAGATCCAACAGTGACCTGTGTTTCAGAAAATGAGGGGAGCCAACATGCAAACTTGGAAAACACTGTGTTGTAGTTAGTATTCAAAAAAAAGCTAATAGACAATGCAAGAAACTGTGGGATAAATACAACCTTGGGTTGCACTAAGGACATGGCTTGTCTGTTCCAGAGGGAGCTAGTTGTAAAGAACATTGACAAAGTGCATCCTGCATTTTTACCGAAAACTTTGGTATTTAATCTAGACAGTTGTGTAGTATATCTCTAAAACCAATGAGCAGCAACAACAAAATAGGAAACTACTCTGGAGAATTCATTACACTCAATTCCAGATGTAGCTTAAAATCAATGTGAAAAATCAGGGCTTCAAGATATTTTAGCACCCATGACTCTGCAGTTGCTTGTCAACTCTTTTAAGATACCTGAAATTTACAATGGGATCAATCTTCCATGAGACGTGACTATTGCTTACCAAGGGGATGAGAGGGGAAGTCTAGTTTACTAATTCAGGAAAGTTTCTTTAATTCAGTAGGGATATCTATGGCATAGGTGTCTGTATCTGGCCCTCAACTCCCATTTTTGTTGGACTAGATAAAGTCAGTACAGTGAGCACAACCTGCAATAAGATCCATCTCCTCCTGGAGAAGACATGATTTGATCATCTAATTTCGCCCTAAAAGTATTTTTTCTGACAGTTGGATATTAAGAGATACTAACTTAGATGTAAACATCTACACAGCCAATGTTTAAAGTTTATTGATATCAGTTCCAGTGCTAATTTTCATCTAGCTAAAACCAGCCCAAATGAATCCTTTACTAGTTTAAACCAAGCATACAACTTCTGCCTTGACCCATCTCATTGTAATACAGGGGACAAGAGAAATTCATTAGAAATGCCTCTCCATTCACTCTAAAAGAAGACAGGTACTTTAGAAAATTATATTCAAGCAGTGATTCAGGTACCGAAGCAGAGGCATCCTGTGCCATTTTGGGTGACCTAGGGCATCACTGACATCAGTACAGAGTTGATAAACTTGACACAGACCCTACAAGACATCTGCAGGATCCTTTAATGTATCTGAACTAGCACCACACACCTGTGTTTAGGCAGTTATTTCTGCCTTTCAGTAGAGATGCCTTGTCGTGATTTCAGCTCAGCCGGTAACAAAGCACCACGAAGCCGCTCACTCACTCCTCCCGCCCCCCTCCGGTGGGATGGGGAGGAGAATCAGGAAGGAGAAAGAAAAGAAAAAAAAAACCAAACGAAACCTCGTGGGTTGAGATAAGGACAGTTTACTGGGACAAAACAAGGAGAGGATTTACAACAACAATGGTACTAATAAAAGAACATACAAAAACGAGTGATACACAGTGTAACTGCTCACCACCCGGAACCCTGCCGCTCCTCCCACCGAGAGCCGAAAAAGCGCGCGTGCCCCACCAGCCCCCTCCTCCTTTATATACTGAGCATGATGTCACATGGTATGGAACAGCTCCTTGGCTAGCTCAGGTCAGGTGTCCCGGCTGTGCCCCCTACCAGGCTTCTGTGAAAATTAACCCTATCCCAGCTGAACCCAGGACATGCCTACAATCTAGATGGTAAGAATTTCATAAGGGTTGGCTAAAACTTGAGGGTTGAAGTGTAAGCTGCTCATGGATATTGGATTGTATTCTTAGATATAAGCACTGGATATGCAAGCTTTTAGTCATCTTCTCTCCCTTTAGAGTCAGTGGATATAAAGAGCAGCTCTGATCTATGTGGTGTGTGGACCAGCAGAACAGACCAGAGAAGATTGTTTCTCACCAATAGTCATAAAGGGAGCCTAGGGAACCAGCATAGCTCAGAGGCTGAACTTTTAGATATAAAGCTAGGTCTTGTGAACTCTGGTTTCAGTCACCTTTCTGTTGACATGAGAAAACAATGCAATGGATTGAGTATCTCACACTGCTTTAGATGTATAATGTGAACTGTTAGGAAGGAAGAAGGAGGAGGAACTGTTATAGTGTAGAATGTGAAATGAAGGAGGGCAGTGAGGACTGGCAGAGGTGTGATACTACAGCACACAACTGGCAATATAGGGTAGCAGCAGCTAAGGAGGGCAGAATGGGCACCTTTTCTGTGGAGTGGTTATTAGAAAACAACAGCATGCTAGGCATGGATTATTAAGATTATTAGGTGGCACAGTAAGTGGTGAGGAATATTAGTGTGGAGGGCTAAGGGACCAAACTCCTACCCAGCTGATCACTCACTTTCCCCACCCCACCCCCCACCCCCAGTGGGATGGGAGGGGGAGAAAATAGGTTCAGAAAGCTTGTGGGTCAAGATAAACACAGGGAGAAGGCTTATAATTAACACTGTGGGCAAAACAGGCTCAAGCTGAGGAAAATTAATTTAATTTATTGCCAATTAAAATAGATTCAGGCAGTGAGAAACAAAAATAAGCATTAAAACATCCCATTTTGTCACCACTTTCCCAGGCTCAACTTCACTTCACTGCAGGCTCCTCTACTCCTGCCCTCAAGCAGTGTTGGGGAGCTGGTGGGGCTAGGGTCAGTACATAGCAGCTTATCTGTGCTGCTCCTTGCCTCTCACTTTTCCTCTTCTCTGGCATGGGTCCTCCATGGGCTGCAGTTCCTTCAGGAATAGCTGTCTGCTCTGATGTGGGTCCTCCATGGGCTTCAGGGAAAAATCTGCTTGGGCACCATGGAGCACCTTCTCTTCCATCTCTATCTTGGTGTTCTCTGTTCTTTCTTACTCTTTTTGTTCATGCTTTTTCTCTCTGTCTAGCATTTTCCGTCCTTTCTGGAACATGTTTTCACAGAGATGCCACCAGCTTGGCTGATGGGCTCAGCTGTGTCCTGCGGTGGATACCTTTTGGAGCACAGGGCAGGCCCTGACCTCACCTCACAGAGGTCGCCCTGCAACCCCTGCTACAAAAACCTGGACATGTATACCCAATTCTGTTAGAAAGAACAGTGGTCTAAAGGGAATACAGAAGTGAATTTAGTTTAAATTAATATTTCTCATACTAATTTTTCCATACCTAAGGAGATCACAGGTCAGCTTTCTAAGTTTATGACTCATACCTTAGGATCTTTCTACAGCCCTTGGAAAGGAATAAGCACCTCCAAAGACTTGCCTATCCTGACTGAGTCACATATCTGGGAATGAGATAAAACGCATATCAGAGAGGTGTTTGTGGCTTTCCACTGACTTCTGAGGAACCCCACATTCCCAGCATTGGCACTGCTTTTCTTTCTCAGGTGGCTAAACTTAGCAGAAAAGGTGGCCACCTGTGGCACCCATAGTGCTCAGGTTCCTTCTGATCCCCAAATAATTGGTGAAGGCACAGTGGCACTACCAATGGGTTTAGAATGAGAAGCTCCCTTCTCTGTCCACGAGGGAGCCAAAACACCTGCCACAGATTACATTGCAAACTTTTAGCTGTCAAATTGAGGTTTGACCCATGTTGTACTATGATAGTGAGCAAAGATTCATGTCACTTTACTTTAAACATATAAGGGATGCCTGAAAGTCTAATGCACACCATCAATCTTCAGATGAGATGAATGTTCTCTTCTTGGCAAAGACCTTTTCTTTCCATGAGCTTCAAAGGTAGCCCTAGCTACTGTCATGAAAACAGGCATCGACCTTTAATTTTCAGATTTCTGTCTGCAGAGTCATTATAGTGGTACAGATGTCTTTATCATCTTTGTCCCAAGGGAAGCATTGCCAACATCCACACTGCTAAAGGTTGCTCCTAAAGAAGTGGTTCTCGACCTCTGGACTTGTAGTGCAGCCTGGCTCTCACCTACACTGCCTCAAGCTCCCTCTGGCATGGGCAGGCAGGGCACAAGCATCCCATGACACAGGAGAAGCACTGGGACATCCATGACATCTTCACAGGGTAGCCAGAAATGACCTGTGCCCTAGGAGAGACCTACGTGCTTTCAGAGCAGTAGTAGGCACAGTCCAGGGAAGCATCCCCACAGCACCTAAAGGGCACTGTATCCTGCCACAGCTGAAACCCGCCACACCACATGACACTTGGCCAGAGTGCTCTTCTGTGCCCCATGTAGTCATACCCATGTTGACACATAGGGCCACTCTGTGCCCCGTGTGTCTGTAGCCATAAGACACATTTTTTTCTTCTTGTGGCTTTTGATTTCTAAGTGACAGAAATAATATAAAAACATGACAAAGCTGTTTTGAGTTTAATCAAGATTATTTTGGGGTGTGCTTACATTTTGGTTTTACATGGGGTTTTTGAGGAACTCAAAAAAACCCTTTTTTTTTTTTTTCCCCCAAACAACCACCCAGCTCCACTTGTGACTAGGCAAATTGCTACATCAGTGAACATATACTTGCTGTGGAAATTACCTCCTATGCTTTATATTTTTATAGTCTGCCCCCCCTCCCCCAAAAGCTCCACAAAGCATAGCTTTTGATATGTCATTTATATAAACCCATAAATGCCCAGACTTCTTTCCCCAGGGCTCCTCTGACTTCTTTGATTCTTAAGGTGTAGATAAGTGGATTCACCATGGGTGTCACCACAGTGTAGAAGACAGAGAACAACTTGTTGAAAGCTGTGAAGTTGTAAGTTTTTGGTAATGTAGACAAGGATGAGAGTTGAATAGAAAATAGTGACCACAATGAGGTGAGAGGAGCATGTGGAAAATGCCTTTACCTTCCTGTAGCTGAAGGCATTCTCAGGATGGTGATCATGTTTAAAATATGGGATGCTACAGTGAAAAGAAAGGTCAGTGTAGTACATGTAGCAGACATCAAAGATGTTATAAATTCTCTTAGAAGTGTGTCATTGCAGGAGCATTTTATCACAGATGGAAAATCACAGAATCTCACTGCTATCACAGTACACCATTTGTGACATCAACAGAGCGATAACAAATCTGATCATAAACCCTCTTATCCAGGCCCCTGCAGCTAGTGTTATGCAAAACTTACGATTCATTAGAGTGATGTAATACAAAGGTTTGCATACTGCTAAGTATCAATCACATGACATCACTGCCAGGAGATAACACTCTACGCCAACTGTAAAAGCAAATATGAAAAACTGTGTCATGCAGCTGCTGTAGGGTATACTTCTGTCACCCGTCAGGAAGCTGACTAGCAGCTTGGGCAGGATGGTGGAGCTGTAGCAGGTCTCCAAGCAGGACAAGTTACTGAGGAAGAAGTACAGTGGGGTGTGGAGATGCTGATTAGCCAACAACAACATGAGGATCAGAATGTTCCCCATTGTTGCCACCATGTAGATCACCAGGAAGAGCGGAATCTGAAGGTCAGGTAAATCGTCAAATTCCAGGAGTATGAATTTTGTAATGTAGGTTTGGTTTTGCTTTTCTGTAGCTGACATCATGCTGAATCTTGGGGAAAACGAATACTAAAATGTAATATAAAAATTAAAGAACTATTTTCCATGCATGGCTGTAAAGATGCACTATTCAACTTAATTCTTGGATCAAATATCTATGTCCTGATAACTTATTTAAAATTCCAACTCTTAAAGCATTTCAGCAACATTTTCTACGAAAAAAACGAATTGTCTTATCTCAGTTTCAGTCACCATTGGTATGCCTCAGGGACAAAACAGTTTTCTTCTTTTCTAAGAAGTATGATTACACGCCATTTTTTGGCTCAGTGTCCTGGCTTGTATGCCTGTCTTGTAGAGGTATATCTTAATCCTTAATTTTTGTGCTCTGTATATACTTTTATAAACTTATGCTCCTTTGCAGGTCACCCAGCTACGCCAACATGGGGAAGGGTATTGGCATTAGCTTGCAGTCACATCAGATCAGTTTCTGCAACCAGACAATCTTCACACAAGTTTTCTTATATTCTGCATCTTGGGTGACCCAGTGGATTTACAAGGTAGGGAAATTTTAGGCATGGGGAGGACTGTCTATGCAGTTTGTTCAGTTGTTCAATGTCTCATCACTTAAAAAATATTGGGATATTTGGATAAAGCCGTGACTGACATAATAAAATCATGTCAGTAAATTATGAGCCTTACAGTTCAGCACACAGGCAATTATTTCCACTGATAGAAAAACACAGAAAGTCAGAAATTAATCTTCTCATCAGTTCTTCATTCACTTCCATCCCAAGTCTGCACACTCTCCTTTGTCAGGCTTACCTCCATGGTAGCCAGTTACAGATGGGTCTCTCGGACACCTGCTCACATCACACTGTGGGATGCAGCATGGATTCTGCAGGTTTGTCTTCTCTTTTCATCATCTTTATATGAAAGCCAAGAGTTTGATCTTCCCAAGTGTTTGCTTTGTCTTTAATAAATCTCCACACAGACTGGAGCCAAGATGAACTCAGAAGTCCCTTGTGACTCATTATATGCCCTTGAGTACAAACGTAAAATCTCCTTTGATAGTTTTACTAATGGAAATTTTAAATAATTTATCGATTAGGTAGAACCTTCCCAGTAACATTCTTGATTAAAGTTTATAATATGTTACTACTGCACTGAAATGTACTAATAAATTTTGTTTTCTCCATCCCACACATATATTATTTCCAATTATATTCAATTTTCCAAAGGCATCTAGATATCTAATGAAGAGCCAGGAAGCCCGAGGAGGAGCAGCGGGACCCGCCCGGCGCCGGCAGCTCTCACGAGAGAGGCTGATGCAGCATGGGTGCTACCAGGGGCAACTGCAGGAGATTGAAAGGGCCCTGAGGAGTGCTAGCAACCAGGAGCATGGCGAGCAGCATGTGGCACGGCAGTCTGCGTGGGAGTTCACACAGGGAGGGCGCAGCCCCTCTTCCCAGCTCGAGAAGGCTACTCAAGCAGAGGGCATCGTCCCCTCAGGAGACCCAGCTATGGTTGTCACTCAGGTGAAAGCCATTGCCAGGGAAAACATGGCAATGCAGACAGAGCTCCCAAGCAAACATGTAGCTGTCCAGGTCTCCGGCAGCAGGGAGTGCCTGAGCCTGTCGCTGGTACTGGAGGGCAGCAGGGACAACTCCTGTGTATGGTGTGACCGGGTGGATGATCTGCTCAGCCTGGTGGCAGAGCTGAAGGAGGAAGTGGAGAGGTTGAGGCCTATCAGGGAGTGTGAGAGGGAGATAGATTGGTGGACCCACACCCTACTGTCCCTGGGGCAGAGGCAGCAGATGGAGGCTCCACAAGAAGCAGAGGATCCCCTGCCCTCTTGCCACCAGGCAGAAGGGGACCTAAGGGATGGAGGTGAATGGATATAGGTCTCTGCACAGGGAGGCAGGCAAATCCCCTGCCGGTCTCCCTCACCTTCCCAGGTGCCCCTACACAACAGGTATAGGGCTCTGGAACCTGAGGGCCAGGCCAATGAAGATCAGACCATAGATGAAGGCCTGTCCAGAGGGCTGCCTATGTTGAGTCAGTCAGCCCCATGCATTCTGGCAGCCTCTGAAAAAAGAAAAAGGAGGGTAATTGTCAGGCGATTCCCTTCCGAGGGGGACAGAGGGCCCAATATGCAGACCTGACACATCCCGTAGGGAAGTCTGTTGCCTCCCTGGGGCCTGGGTAAAAGACATTACTAGGAAACTCCCTGGTCTGGTTCGGCCCTCTGATTATTACCAATATTGGTTGTGCAGGTTGGCAGTGAGGAGATCACGGAGAGAAATCCAAAAGCAATCAAAAGTGACTTCAGGGCACCAGGGCAATTAGTGGAAGGATCGGGAGCACAGGTAGTGTTTTCCTCAATCCCTGCAGTGGCAGGGAAATATACTGAAAGGAACAGGAAAATGCACCTGATTAACACGTGGCTCAGAGACTGGTGCCTTCAGTGGAATTTGGGGGTTTTTGATCATGGGGAGGTTTACACGGCACCAGGACTGCTGGCGACAAATGGAGTCCAGCTATCTCAAAGGGTGAAAAGGATTCTCGCTCATGAGTTGGTGGGGCTCATATAGAGGGCTTTAAACTAGGTTTGAAGGGGGGGAGCGGGATAAAACTAGGCTCACCAGAGATGAGCCTGAGGGTGGCATGCCAATGTTGGGGGTGGTATTGATAGCCCAGCTCAAGTGCATCTATGCCAATGTGCGCAGCATGGTGGAAGCCATTGTGCAGCAGAATAGCTATGACTTAGTAGCCATCACAGAAACATGGTGGGATGACTGCCATGACTGGAGNATGTGGGGGAAAGCCAACAAGGCAGATATGCTGGGAGTCTGTTATAGACCACCCAACCAGTAGAAGAGATGGATGAAACATTCTACAAGCAGCTGGCAGTAGTCTCACAATCGTGTGCCCTTGTTCTTGTGGGGGACTTCAACTTTACGGATGTCTGCTGGAAATACAACGCGGCAGAGAGCAAGCAGTCTAGGAGGTCCTGGAGTGTGTGGAAGATAACTTCCTGACACAGCTGGTAGGTGAGCCTAACAGGGGAGGAGCCTTGCTAGACCTGTTTACAAACAGGGAAAGACTGGTGGGAGATGTGGTGGTCGGAGGCCATCTTGGGCTTAGTGACCACGAAATGATAAAATTCTCAATTCTTGGTGAGGCAAGAAAGGTGGTGGAAATAGGTGTGCTGTGGGGATTACAGGATGGGCCAGCACCCCGGCGTGAAAGACAGAGTAGGCCAAGTCAGTGGTGCAAACAGACTGACTATTAGCATGGATGCCAAGTCAATGGTACAAACAGGCTATTAGCATGGATGCTCTGGCAAGTACCAAACCCTGAAGTGCTTTCTTCTCAGTCTACACTGGAGGGAGAGTTCAGCATGGTCTCTTGAGAGCTTTTGCCAGTTGGCTTCAGTGTCAAACACATGGCAAATATCAGGCAGAGGATAAAAATGGGGCAGAAATTCAAAAAAGTTGAAGCGTCATATTTTTTCCTAATTTGGTCTTCAATTTTTTGTCTGACAACAAACTGAAATTATTCCAATAATTAAGTTGTTCACATGCAGCATGCATCTTTTTAGTAATGATTGTGTTTTCTGCACCAAGTGTTGGTGATCTAGGAGTAAGAAAAGACAATGCCTAACACGAGCGTTCAGTGTAATGTCAGATGCACTAGGGTCAGTGCACTTGTCTGACTGATCTGCTGTTATTGATGTTGCCTTCCTAAATTAAAGGAAAAAAACCCACCTATTTGTTGTTCCTGCTGAGGGTCAATGGCCACTTCTTTCCCAGTGTGAATAACTGTTAACTTCCCAAACACTGAACACACCTTTTTTATCCATAATAAACAACTTTGCAAATAATGAACTGGGTCCTCATGAGTAACTGACATCCAAACTCAAGCATATAATTATAGAAGTCTCCAATTCAGATGTCTCCAGAGCAAGGAACTTAATTAAACTGCCTAAACATAGGCATCTAGGACTATTTCAGATACCTAAAAATATCAGAACTCCAGCTATCACTCCAGAAGGATCTCCCATAGGTCCTATGCTATACCACTGTTGTGAGGATGCCTGTGGTACCCTACCATGTATGAAATGGTATTTGGCACCTTTGTTTGGCACCTGAAGCCCACTGTAGGTTGATCAGCCGAATAGCCCTCCAGGCCATATTGACCAAATCTCCATAGACTATAAATGGGAGCTTAGACATCACAATCACATGTACACATGGCCTACATGGTAGAAACTGCAATGTTAAGTGTTTGATCCTGGGGCTGAGTGCAGGGTTCAGCTACTTAACATAGATATTATTCTGTCTGAGGTTTCTGCAGTCTGATGACAGGTGTGACCCAATACCTGCAATCTTCTAGAGCAAAATGCAGGCAAGAAAAGAAATCAAAATGAACCTAAAATGACACTGGACGTGTAGGTTTAAGTAAATGAATCCACTTTTCAACACACATAATATAGCTTGAATTTCATGGAAGAGAAAAAGCTCCATGTGAAGCAAAGTTAACTTGAGTTTATTCAATGTCAAATTTGGGCAGATGAAGTCTTAACCTTCAAGTTTAGGTGAGCAGAAATCTCATTTTGTTGTTATGTGTTCTTCTTTGAGTTTATCTTTGCAAAGATTTCCATCCATGTCCAACAGGTAAAGTGAGAAGCTTGTATACATCTCTCTGAAATTCCTTTTCTGTACAGCCTAAAAGCACTCTTTTTATTACCTGTCTCTGGGGCCTACTTACTGCTAATGATCAGTATGGTTGGCTGCCTTGTATTTCAAGTAATCTCATAGCCAAAAGCAAATTGAAATATTAATAAATCCATCAGGAAGATGTTACCTTTGTTGGCAAGATGCTCCTTGGCCTAATGCTGGTGGGACACCTGGTTAAAACAATATCCAAAAGCAATTCAAATTTGGTGTTATATGGTTACAGTACAAATGCTTCTGAAGAATCATAACTCATAAAATCTTCATTTTGTTCTGTCTTCCTTAATTCACAAGAGCACCAGATATAAGTCTTCCATGCACCTAAATGTAGGTACTCACCTGAGATATGCAAAATCTCCTCCTGGTGGCCTACTTTTTTTTCCCCAGAAGCAGATAATGCATTTTACATTGAACACAATATGCACAGAACATCACTGCTGAGTCCCTTTCAGCACTCATGAATGTTGCATTACTTTCCACGACATGGCAGAACTAGGGTACCTGTGGGACACCTTGGCTGGTCTGAGGGATCAGAATGCAAGTTTAACATTGACCTTGAGCAGATATCCATGTAGCCTTGAAGAGACTGGAGAGTCCTGAGAAAAGCTGAGCAAACAAGTCCGAGGAACTGTTAGACTACTGAACACAGTGATAAGCATTCTGAGGGTTGGCAAACATCCTGGCTTTGACCAGAGCATGAACAGCGCGTGATCAACAATTGTATTGGCTAGCTGGCGCGTGATATGAGTGGATTGGACAAAAGTAGAATGGTAGAGTATATAAAAAGGCACTGCTTGAAAAATAAAGTGTGTGATTGCTGCAACTGGATATTCAGTGTTGTGTCCGTCTCTACAATGACATCTGCCACCCGACGTGATCTTACAGGACAATCCATAGACTGTGGAAGGCTGCAGGACGATGTGCAGCGGGGACGGAGCCCGGTGAAGCTGAGAGCAGCGGGGAGCTGCCTGGTCTGGACCTGAATTCTGACACCTGATAAGGTGAGCTGCCGGGAACGGGGATAAAATGGGACAAAATATAACAAAGGAAGAGGCTATTGTATTATCCACTGGCAAAGCCCTTTTAGCACACAAAGGAGTTAAGGCTAGTGACTTTGGATTACGGCAAATGCTCCTTTGGAGCAAGGGACAAGGATTTGAAGCTTCACCCGCCGTCGCATTTAGTGTATTGGCACTGTTGGAAAAATGTTGGAAAAAAATTATGGGACGCTATATCTAAGGGATCCAAAGATGCTGCTGATCTAGCTACAACATGGTGGCTACTGAGTGAAACTCTAAAGGATTGGAAAAACGAACGTGATAAAAAAGAACGAGAGATAGGCTCTGCCGCAGCAAGTCTACCAGTAGAGCAGGAACAGAAAGAGACTGCCGGAGCTATAGTAGGTAGAAAAGATTCTCAGAGAGACCGAGAAGTGTCAGAAGTGACAGAAAAAAATGAAAACATTGCAAACTCTTGATGAATCATTACGGGGGGGGTCTACCTATCAAACACTAGCTGAGCAAAAGCAGAAATTAAGAAAGTGGAAACTGCCTAAAGACTTTTTAAGTGACGTACCACCCTATAAAACTCCAGGACAACAGCTGGC
>VYZV01010877.1:3732-15974 GCA_013401275.1 Pandion haliaetus
CATGAATATAAACACTCTGGCAGTACTTTCATGTATTTCTTTAACTTTGTTTCTGTGATTCAGAGATCTCTTGGTAGAAAAAGTATGTTTTGCTTCTTGGGAAACAGGTCCTTGAAATTCCTGGTGTCCTTTAGATGGCCTGTTTTGGTTGGTTTTTTTTTTTGTTATGGAATTTTGACCCTAAATCTGTGCTCTGAAAATGAAATGGGGCTCAGTTTTTATTTTTCATGTTGTATGAAATTTAAAAATTAGAAAATATTTAAGAAATATTTTAATTATATTTATCTTAGTCTATCCTTAAATGTAACACATTTCTACCTATATTTAAAATCCTTCATATTTTTAAAAAATGCAACTCTCTTTGTATTTTGATTTTGTTGGCTGCTGGGACAAGATTTGCTCTTGGGTCCATCACAAATCCCTAAAGGCAGTTTAGATGTAGAGCATGCCCTTTCTTTACTCAAAATAGCGTGAGGACAGTCTTGAGCTGTCTTTGAAGTACAGGCACATCCTACAGTTCATACTTTGTATTTTTACTCTAAATATCTGGGAATAGGGATCTTCGGTGAAACACTAGGACGTGTATTCATATGGCCATGGATGTGGTGTTCTGAAGTTCTGGTTCAGCTGTTTGTGATGGGTAACGAATTACAAGAGAATCATCCAGTTGTATGCAACACTTCTTTGTCTCCCTGCATTTATATAAAAATGTACTCTGCCATAGGTACTGCCAGAACACTGTTTTCATTTTTGTATCCACAATCTGATTATAATTTTTAGTCAGTGTTAATGTCTCAAAAAATATTTTATAATTATGCATAAACTGTTAGCAAAAGAGAAAGCTTCATTTTTTTTAAATGCCCATGTACAAGTGTTGTTGAATTCAGACTTATTTTATACCACTGATGTAGCCATTGGAGCAGTAATAAGTGTTTAATTTTTAGGGTGTACCTTCTTGCACTCCATAATTTTGATTAAATAGCAGTAGGACCCAGTTTAGCTGCTTGATTAATCTTTTCAAAAAAACCCAGTTCTCTCTGTTGCTGTCAGAAATCTTTTTTACTGTTTCCCCAAGTGCTTTGGAGAACTTTGTGCTACTGCTAGCGGAAAGTTTAGAAGAAGAAAAAGTTATAAAATATTCCATGTAAAGGTGATGACCCTTTGAGCTTGATACTGTGAGGTGCTGAGCAACTCCGGTCTTAATCCAGCAAAGCACTTACGCACCTACTGAAGTATGAACTTAAATGATTTGCTGGAGGTAAGCCAGAGTGTTCCGTATTTGCAAGACTGAAACATATGCACTTTGTAGTAGACCCCTTATTTATTTTGGGGGGCAGAATAAATCTTTTTTCTTTCAAGTACATCAGTACAAGAATATTTTTGTTTTCTTTGAAAGCACAATGTACTGAGGCAACTGAAGAATTTTTGCCATCGTTTAGTGCTTAACCTCCAAAATAAGAGGTTTGGATTTTCTCCAAAGCATTAGGATAGTATGAGCTGTGTCAATATAATTAAAAGAACAGCTTCAAGTACTGGTACACTTTTATAATTTGACTTTTCCCCTCATTGTATTTTTTTAAGGAGCCTGAGAGAAATCTCTGTTTAGGTATAACCCATTTTCATTTGCAGATGATTTTCCGCTTTAGTGGCTCTGATGTCCTTGTCTCTGCATGGCTCCAGGCCCTGTCTTGGGACATTCTTGGTGCAGGAGAAGAGATCTGAAGAGGCTACCATTCTCATACCTGGTTGGTTTCAGCATCCTCTGCAGCTGTTCCAGGGGCCAAGTGCTGTGTTTCTTTAGTCTTTTGTTTAGATCTATGTTTGAAAATGTGCATCTTTGTTTAGTTTCTCTGTGTGGGGCACTACTTTTTCTTCTGAGCACTCAGACCTTCAGTAGATCTCTAGATGTCAATCACAGGGGTGTCTATAAGCTTCCCATTCATTTTGGGTGCTCATCTAGTCAATAAAGCAGGACATTTTGTTCTTTTTTTTTTAGAGTATTTTTCTATCACAGTGGCAAACTTTGTGCAGATGGCTCTGCCAGTGTGTACTCCTTTATGTTATTAAAGATGTGCTAAGATGCAAGACATTAAGTAAGCCGTGTTGTAGGTTCAAGTCCTTGGTAAGCTGCATTTCATGAACTAGTAGTAACCTTCTTTTTGAGTATGGGAATTAGCAATCCATATGAAATATAGCAATCAGGAAAGAGGAAAAACAGGTAATATACTTAGCATTGTAGTAGAACTTAGAAGCACAAAGCAGGGAATTACACATATTTGAAGTTAAACTACTTTTGATCTGGAACAGGCTGTCATCTTGGTTCTCTAATCTCATGAAGCATTCTGGAAAAGGACAAGAAAGAAAATCTCTCCCTCCCCTCAGGAGGCTGAACACTGCAAGGAAATTCTACTTTAGCCAGAAGACATCTTGCCAGCCACCTTATTCTTCCCATTCTTTATGATAGGCTTTAATAAGATTCTCAGAAAGCTATCAGTATTGTCACATTGCATTAAATACTCTATGCATAATAATTTAACACCAAACAAAACAATTATACGGCTGCAGAGCAATAACTGGAAATTTTAATGATTTATTAAGAGAAGTGTAACTATTATGCATTAACCATACTGGAATGTAGTATTTTGTACTAAGCACTGTATTTAAAGATATATCTTAATGTATTTGTGCGGTTTGGGCCTTTTATACGTTTCTGTGGGAAACGTAGCCATACAGTTATATTATTTCCTGGCTTCTATGTGTTAACTTTGGGATGAATCTATCGGTTTTCCCAGTTTATTGCTTACTTCCTTTTTAGAGAGAGGGAAATAAATTTGGAGTATTTTCATAGCTTTGGCTTTTTTGTTAAAAGATTTTTCCTAAAATCCGGGTTTTTGCCTCATGGGTTTGACAGTGTGCATATTTATGACAAATGTAGGAATTCTCCATGCCATTAAAGTTTCAACAGATAATTTCAGCAGATACTTCTTCAGAACAAAATAAATGCTGTTTCTTGGTGAAGAGTCATTAAAAGCTCTGAAGTCATTAATAGAATATGATACCTTTCATTCAGTCATTAAATAGTATTTGATGATTTCTTGGCCAGTTATGTACAAGAGAGTATTGCTGGCCAGTTAAGGACTTCTTCAGCTCCACTTGTTTCAACAGTAGCTGAATAACAACAAAAAAACCCTGATGGTTCAATTCCAGTTAATGACTGTTGCAAAAGAAAGGCAAAACAAGTGGAACAGAAGGTCAGAGCTTGTGTGCAAGTATTGGCTGGCAAGAATCCTATTGACTTGTATTATAAAATACCCAGTGGATATATAAAAAAATAGGCTAATTGTTTTGAGAGTTTTATCAGCTCTCTGTTGATCTGGGATATTTTGGGCAGTTTCTCATGTTCAGTAACCCTCCTTAGTGAAATATGAATAAGTACTGTAATTTAGTGGATATGATGTACAAAACATTAGTAAAAGCATTTTTCTGAAGCTTGTTTTTATAATCTATATGAGAATGGAGAAATGTACTATTCCTGTGCAATAAGAAGGATAAATCTTAACATACTTGAAAGTACTGAAAAATTACATGAAAGCTTGAGCCTTTCTTAGTTTAGAGTTCTGCTGAGTCGTAGGTTTTAGTTTAAACTGTAGACAGTTCATGTGCTGTGTTCATGCTTCTTTACGATAGAACAAATCAAAAGAAAATTACATTACCTCAAAGAAATTAGAGTAACAAAGAACTAGTGTGAGAACAAAATATCAATATTAGGTTTATAGAAAAAATGTTTTCTCAGAGAATTTCTTGGAATATAAATTCCTTAGCAGATAAATATTTAGTCTTTTAAGACTGTATAATGAAATTGCAATTTGCATATTGAACAGTAGCTGCATATACAGAATTAAATAGAAAACACAGTATCTGGAGGGATTTCTTTCAAAATCTGTTTTTTTCCAGATTTGTCTTCCTAGAAGATTCCACATAAGCCCCCGAGAGACTTTTAGATTGTCAGTAATACATCATCTTACTTAATTTTTCAGTATTAAAAAGAACAGTACGATCTAGAAAGAAGTTACAAGCAAGGAGCGTTTGTGTACAAACTGCAGTATTGAGGCAAACAGGTCTTCTATTATATAGAATATGCAAGTTTTACAGTAAAGGTAGTTTGCTATTGTATATAACTACAAATGAGAGGTGACTGTGCAATGGGTGATTTGCAAGTGTTTTCATGTTCGTATTTAGGGTTTTTTTTTTTCTCCCTGTTTAATATATCAAGTGTGGTGGAGGGAGTTCCACAGACACCTGGGAGGAAGAAATTTTTCTTATTTCACAGCTATTCTCTTGGTGTAAGTTTTGATCTAGAAGAAAACTAATTAGTTCCAGCAGAAATACGATTATGCATGGGTTTAGCTTCCAACATGGCAGTGGAATAGTAAGGTAGTGGTGGCGCCCATGGTGGGAATTGGGTTTTTTCAGAGCCCCAAGTTCTGGCTCTGGCCCTGTCTAGTGAAAAGGTGCTGAATCCATGGCACCCAGCTTCCGAATTTGGAAGTGAAGGATTCTTCCTGTACAAGTAATTCCAAGCTCCCTCAGAGTACAGGCCTTATGTGATGGTAACAGTTTTGCCTTTGATTAGCTGGCTTGTAAAAACTGATAGATATTGCCACAAAATTACACAGCCTCACAGTTGGGTATGCTTCTATTTAAGCTCAAAGCATTTTGCAGCTTGATATAATGCATGTAAATGATGCTCAGCAAATAGTTGGAGAAATAAAATTCAGCAGCCCTCTCCTTTGTGCATCCATTTTCAATAATTAATTGGGTATCCTGTGACTTTTAATTGGGAAAGTGGTGATGCTAGTTTAACAACTAAATTCAGTATGATCAGAACAAAAGCTTTTGTGTTCCTAAATGTGAGAATAGTAAAGGTGATCCCAATTATACCAATATGAAATAAGTTATAGTGGAGTAAAATTTAATGATAGCCATTAGAACTTTATACCGATTTTTACTGTCAGGAGCGCAGACAGCTTAAAGAGTTTAAGGAATCATTCTTTATGGTATCTCTCTGAGCACTGAGGTAGTCTCCTGTTTCAAAGGAAATTATTGCTCAGAGTAAATGTCATTGAAGAAGTGTCTCCTTGGGCTAGAAATTGCAGTATCATTAATGTTTGCATAGAATCGGGAAACTGTGTGAACAAACTTTTTCTTATGGTCAGTGCTTTTGCTCCTAGATTTAGGTGTGTGCCGTGGTGTTAGCCCTGCCGGTAACAAAGCACCACGCAGCTGCTTGCTCACTCCCCACCCCCTCCCCTGGCCATGTTGGGATGAGGAGAAAATCCAAAGGCAGGCTCGTGGGTCGAGACAAGGACTGGGAGGGATCACTCCCCACTTATGGTCACGGGCAAAAGACAGGCTCAACTTGGGGAAGAGACAAAATCAGTTTAATCTACTACAAATCAAATCAAAACAAGAATATTAGGAAGTAAAACCAAACCTGAGAATACCTCCCCGCCCACCCCTCCCGCCTTCCCGGCTCAGCTCCATTCCCGGTGCTTTCTACCTCCTCCCGCCGGTGGCGCAGGGGAACAGGGGATGGGGGTTGAGTCAGCTCGCCACACATCGTCTCTGCCGCTCCTTTCCTCAGGGGGAAGATTCCTCACTCGTCCCCTGCTCCACCGTGGGCTCCCTCCCACGGGAGACAGTCCTTCATCAACTTCTCCAACGTGGGTCCTTTCCACGGGCTGCAGTTCCTCACAAACTTCACTGGCGCGGGTCCTTTCCGCGGGCCAATCTTCAGTCACACACTGCTCCAGCGTGGGCTTTCCCATGGAGTCACGGCCATCTTTGGGAGCCTCCGCTCCACCGCTCACCCCCATGGGCTGCAGGGGGACAACCTGCCGTCTCACCACGGGCTGCAGGGCCATCAGGCTCCTCAGGCGCCCCTCCTCCCCCTCCTTCTTCACTGACCTCGGTATTGGCACAGGGGTTCGTCTCACATTCCAATCCCACCACTCACTTCAGGTTCCCTTTCTTAAATATATTCTCCCAGAGGTGCTACCACCATCACTGGGCTCGGTCTGGGCCAGAGGTGGGTCTGACTTGGAGCCGGGGGATTTTCCAGCAGCTTCTCACAGGAGCCACCCCTGCGGCCCCTGCCCTGCTACCGAAAAAAACCCGTACCACACAAACCCGTAACAGTGTGTGTTAGGTTGTTTTCAGTGTCTGATGGTGTCTGCAGGCTCTATGGAGTCGCAGTCACATGTCACTGTAAATATGGAATTAGAATTGGAGTCAGGTATGTCAAAAGGGCCCTCCAGAGAGCATCTACTGCAGCTTCCCACTTGAAGCAGGTCCTCTTAGAGCAGGTTGCTCAGGGCTTTGTCCAGGCAGTGCTTGAATGTCTTCAAATATAGAAGCTCCACAATTTCTCTGGACAACTTCTTCGGTGTTTTTTTTTTCTTCTTTTTTCTTTCCTTTTTAACAGGTCTGAATTTCTTGTTTTCCAACTTATGACTGTTGCTTCTTGTCCTTCCACAAGATTCAGGCTCCACCTTTTCATATGCTCCCACTAGATAGACACCCACTTAACCTCTTCTAAAGGCTGAACAAACTCAGCTCTCTGTATGCCATGTGCTCCAGTCCCGTGCTTGTATCAGTGGCCCTCTGTCAGACTCACCTAGGATGTCAGCATCTTGTACTGGGGAGTCCAAACTGGACACGTACTGCAGATCTGGTCTCACAAGTACTAGATAGAGGGGAATTATCACTTCCCTGGAGCTGCTGTCTGTGATGTTGCTCATAAAGCCCAGTATGGGGTTGGCTTTCTCCACCTCAAGGGCATACTTCTGACTTGCGTTCAACTTGTTTTCTACCAGTAGCACAGGTGTAATTCTGCAGAGCTGTTTCATAGCCAGTTGGCCTCCAGCCTCTACTGTTGCATGGGGATATTCCATTGCAGGTCAGGGCTTTGTGTTTGTGTTTGAGCTTCACAAAGTTCCAGTCAGCCCATTTTTTCCAGCCTGTCAAGGCCCTTATGAGGACCAGCACCACCATCTGGTGTATCAACTGCTCCCCCCCCCGAGCTGGTGTCTTCTAGACTCTGAGGGAGTGTACTCTATCCCATCATCCAAGTTGTTAATTAAATTACTCCATTATTCTCTGCAAATTGCAGATGCAGAAATCTCTCTCTCTGTCTCTCTCTGTCTCTCTGTCTCTCTCTCTGAAAGCTGGTGCATAGAAGTCTCAGTTGTTCTGTGACCTTCTGGATCTAACTTAGATGCTTTCCTTACTCCGTGCTGCTTCAGCAAGTCCAGTGATCCCCTTGCAAGGAGTGACTCAGCGTTGCTGCAAATAGTTTCTCCCTCTGCGAGTGGCATCAGATTTTTTCCATTCAAAACACAGTGAAGAGTTTTGCAACATTTAAAAAAGAAACCAAAACTAAACATGAGTGGCAGCATTTGAGCGGATGTGCGAAGAGGGCGAGCAGGCTGCAGCATGGTGCTGAGGCATGTGTCTGTCAGCACTGGGAGAGCAGCCTCACTAGCCAAGTGCAAATGCCTGGATCAGCAGCTGCAATCCTGGCAAAAACAGCAGCACAGTAAGCCTACGTTTCAGACTGCTATTTGAGGTTGTGTGTGTATACATACACCATGTATGGCCATCAGTAAGCCAGGGAGAGCTAAGGGATGCCAATGGATAAATAGTGTATGCCCTAAGACATTTACTGAAAACATACCAACTTCCAGTGTATCTGATGAGAAATTGCATTTTTTTTAGACTATCTTTTGTCAGCCTTCCAATGAGCCAGTGAAGAGGTTTTTTTTTTTTTTTTCTTTCTCTGGCATTACTGTTATTGTGTGAACTTTCTACTCATCCACTTGTGCTTCTTGTTACAACATTCAGGTCTATTCTCTCTAAGTGTGGGACATTTGATTATTCTGGTCATTTGGTGCAGTAATTTATTATTAATTATGCTTTCACAGTCAAGCAATCATGTTACTCCATTGCATTTATTCTTCGCCAGCATATAAATGGATTTTTTGTGATGAGACAGCTACGGGTTGCTATTGAATATGGATTTTGCAACTTCAGCCTGAGAAGGATAATTCCCCCACTGCCCTCAGCCTTTGAAGAGGGATCATCATGAGACGCTTCAGGAAACCACAGATCTGTTCATTGCCTGCTGGAGAAAGAAAACATCTGAGGCTGTGGAAAATGGCATCAATTATTTCACGAATTAGTATTGCACAGAAAGGAGACAGAAACTGCCAGCATAAAGAAGCTGCACAATTTCTGATAGGCTGCTTTCCATGAAACTTTTTCATGCATCTTTCTCCATCTGTGCTCAAGGACTCCTCAGGTGTACCTGCAGAGACCTGGGCAGTGTCTCCTTCCATGCATGGCCTCGGGTTGCTTCTTTGCTGTCACGTCTTACAGCAGCAAGATGAAGACCCACAGGAACTCACTGGTACTTGGGCTTCTCCATCTCTGGTTTACCTGCTTTTGTGTTTGTTCTGTCAGTGCTCTGGAAGAGAAATAACCTTGACAAGTTTGTGGGCTGCTTGGCATATTAAGCATAAAGATTGCGAGTCCTACTGTAAAGCCAATAGAAATAATTAGCAGTATGGCCCTCTTTGAACTCATGTTTTCCCTTAAGCAGGTCTGTTCTTTTGGCTGTGTGGTAGCAGTGATACTGATACAAGGTCAGCTGCCACTTAGCTCCCGGCTCTGCTTCATCAGCTCATCGTTCTTTTTTGGGAAGGCAGTGCACTTGCTCGACACGTGCGTGGTGCAGGCTGTGACCAAGAGGGAACCATTGCACTACAAAGAGCTGTGACCCATTTTCAGATTATGCAAGTCTCCAAGGCCCTTTTAATTCAGTGAGATGAATTCCCTTTTAGAAGGTGCTGAGGACAAACAAAATGCTTTGTTGGGGGCAGGTTTGGGGAATGCCAGCAGTCAGTGAGCTAGGCCTGGATTTTACATTACGCTGTTATAGATTCAGTGATAAAAATCAATTAAAACACAGAAATGCATAGTATTTTTTCAGGAATTATCCTAGGAATTTATGTTTAATGTTTGTTGAATATGTCTGTTATAGTTGAGTGGTGCTTTCAAAGGCTGTTTCACACTGGGTGAGGATCTGGCTTTCTTTTCATGCTGTTGCAGTGCAGGTACCATCCACTGCAAGAAACAGAAAGCTGAGTTCTGCTCAAGTGCTTATTCCCAGCCATGATTTACTCAGTGAGGACCAAACTCAGGTCTGACAGCCTGGAGTTTTTACACAAAATTTGGATAACGTTTCAGCAATCTTAGGGTTTACTGAAATTCTTTATTTAAAACTGGTGCTTTGAGTTTTTGAAGAATGCATGGCATTTTTGTTTTCAGCATTATAAAGATGCTTAGTCACACAGGTGGGTCACAGTGCAGCATTTTTCACAAGTCTTTTCCTTCCACAGAACTGCACACAACTCCCAGGAGCAGGAATGGGAGTTGCATCCCTGAACCTAATGGCATACATGACAAGGAGGTACTCAGATGTACAGAGCTGGAGAGGCATACTTTAAAGGGTTACTCTGGATTTACCTGCAGTCAGACTCTGGTCCCTATGCCTGAAGTCTGCAGTGTAGGTCATGCCTTTAGGGTACAAACTGTTTAAGCATGAGAAATCATTTTTTGTTTGCCTGTTTTAAATTCATATCAGGTATCCTTTCTCTCTTGAAATGAGTGCTTCGCTTCCAAGACTAAGGTTATGCTTCTCTTGCACAGTTGCCTCAAATGGTTGCTGCATTTTTCTAATCTGGAGTGAATTCCTGTGACTGTGAGATATTTATTCTGTTATTAAATAATCATGCAATTTTTTTGTTAAATTTATGTTTTTACAGTTGTTCAGTGAAAAAATAAGTGGAGCAGAAGGAACAAAGTTAGATGAAGAATTTCAAGAGATGGAAAGGGTAAGGAAAGTTACATTATGTTTTTCAATATTAAGCTATTGCAGAATCAAAAATGTTTCATGTTTCAAGTGATGGAATGCTATTGTAGATTTACCTGGGGGGGAACCCCACCATGTGCTTCCAAACAGAAATATATAAAGATAAGTGCAAATTTATTCTTGAGCCATGTCAGCTCAGCCAGGGGAGAAGAGACATCCACAAAGTCTGTCTGAGCAGAGGGAGCAGGTTCTGCTGACACCTCTCAACCGTGAAGAGAAGCTTCTCCAAGAAAGTGTGGGACATTAGAGAAGTCTTCAGTGTTTAGTGAGTCTTTGTAAATATCACGAAGCCTTCCCATCTGATATTATTCCTGATAACAATCTAACTACTACGGTCAAATTTTCTCTTGATACAGAATTATATTTGTTAGTTCAAATCTATGTTCAGAAATTTACATGAATTGTTGTGGAAATTGAGATGTTTGCTATCCACTTATTGGTTGTGTGGCAAATTAAACAATGTTACTGCCACTTTATGCTTTTTCAGCTTTTCTGTGCTTTTTTAATTGCCCTCGTCTTTCTGTGTGGTTTTTTTAATGTTCATAGTAGGCCTACATCACAGTTTTTATTGTTGGCAGATTGAGGAAAAAAGTCTTGCATGAGTTGTTTTGGTTTTTTTTCTAACATGCACTTTTGAATTTATGATCTAAACAGGTTTCTAGGTTTCGGTTTCTTTAGCTACAGAGTAATTATTTCCTTTCACTGCATTATAAGGGGAAAAAATAATGTGCAGGCCCTAAGGGAGGAAAAGGGAAACAAACCAGAAATGTGATTTTTAAATTTTTTTAAATTTTTTTTTAATAGTATGTTAGAAACTATTAAATAGCAAAACAGTGCAAATTACTGCTTTAAAGGGCCCTGACCCCAAGATTGTGAGGGATGTGTTCAGTCTTTTTCACCTGTGGAGAAAAACAGTCTTAGTAACAACTGTTGGGCTGGCAGGAAAACTGTAGTCTAGAATGTATAAGTAGTGGTCAAGACTGATGGGCTGGAAAGGCAAGCCCACATTTTGAAATAAACCTTCTCTCCTTCCCAGTACTACCTGCCAATTAATATGTTTTTGGTAAAATCTGGTCATAACTATGACATGGCTATTTATTTTAAGCTACAATATTTGCTTTATTTTAAATAAAATTTCATAATCAGCTAGAATAGTATATTACATATAATAAAATGATAAACTTTCTAGTAATCGATTTGCTTTTTGCTATCTGTGTTACTTTTCTTTTCCAGAAAATTGATGTTACTAATAAAGCTGTAACAGAGCTTCTGTCCAAATCCACAGAGTATCTTCAGCCAAATCCAGGTAGGATAGGAACAATAGGTGTTGGATTTTGCTGAACATTGTCTTCTTACTTGGAAATTCATCCTAGCTAAATAAAAGCTAATTAGGTTATCATTGTGAGGCTTCTGGGTGTCCTAGAGAACTTTACCTGTGTGTGCAATGAAGAATTGTAAAGTTTATATGTGGTAAGTCTGATCTGGGATGCATTCAACTTGCAGCAGGTTGTGCATGCGTGATATGTCTTGGACAGCTTGGGCCTGTGGTATACCACTTGTGTTCATGTTTGTGCTGGATTTCCTGGAGTGGGATATGGATCCTGAAAGTGAAGAGAATGCCAACAAATTTTTCAGCAGAGATGTAAAAAGCCATTGAATTTAACTCATAGGCTGCTGCCATCAGAGGTACTGGTAACCATGTAACCATGGGGAAGAGGGCTGTTACTTGCTTATCCAGTATTTGAATGAGGTTTTGCATTTTCTGGACACTGCTAGGTGTCAGTGGATTTTGGATCGTCAATTAATAAAGGTTTTTCAAAGAAACAAGGAGACACGTTTACATTTGCAGTCAGTCACAAAGTTTATCTGTTACCTTGATTCACTGTCCAAACCAGCTGTTGGAAGAACCTTTATTTTTTGAGAACTGACGGAATTCCTTTAGTCAGCTACACCAGTGACTTCAGAGATAGCCATCCCTTATGGGTACCTTATGAGATGCACATCCCTGAAGAAGTTTAATGGGTTATGTCTACGTAAGGATGGTAGGATTCAGGCCTTTATCAAGGCCTAGCCAGCACGTTCAAGATGAAGCTATTCACCATGGTCCACATTCCTCAGGAATGCCCTGCCTATGGCCACTACTCTGTTGAAGAAGCTGTTGAGTGATAATAGTAAGGAGTAGATTGGAAAAACTCTCCAAGAATAAATGCATGCTTTTGTCATGATACATGCAAGATAACAGTAAGTAAAT
>VYZV01010880.1:14826-44828 GCA_013401275.1 Pandion haliaetus
GGGCCCCCGGCCGGTGCCTTCCCCCGCCGGCAGCACCGCCAGAGGCGGCTGGAAAAGCCCCGCTCTGCCTTCGAGCCCCCGGCCCAGGCTCCGAAAGCGAAGGGCTTCTCGCCCGGGTGCCCCTGCGGTTTCCCGTTCCACCTACTATTAGCTGAACCGCGCAATAAGCACGCCGCGTACAAAGAGGGGGGACGGCGGCCGCCGTCGGTTGGGGTGGGTGGTTTTGTTGGNGGGAGGGAGAAACTCACCGCCGTCATAGTCGTCCTCTTCTTGCGCTTTTATGGTTACAAACCGGCCTAAGAAAGCAGCGAGGATGAAAAAAGTTCTCGTTTGTACCCAGATGGCCATCACGCCTAGATATCAGGCGTGTATCCTCCCTGGCAGCAAAAAGTGCAGAAACGCAAGGTTATTTTAGCACCATGAAGCCAGCTGGGCAGTCTTTCTGCCCTTCAGCATCAGTCCCAGGACAAAGTCTGCGAGCCCTTTTTTTCAGCACCAGCTCCAGCGCAGTCTGCGAACCCTCCTTGCAGGGGATGCGGCTTTAAATAGGAAGAATGCTGCCTCCACTTCTCTTCCTGCCCCTTTTCAGCTCGTTCAGGCTCCTAATCATCCACTCCCTGCCAAGCAACAGTCTGATTGATGGTAAATAACCGAATCAGAGCCGGCTTCACTCTTCCTTGAACTTTTCTCTTTAGGAGTACACTTACAGGACATTTCCCTGCTGCTGGGCAGTGCATGTGCTGTGTCAGGACCATTTATTAAGAAAGCAAAGCATAGTTCCGCAAGAAGCTGTCAGGAGGAGAAAGCGCCGCTTTTGACACACCCGGCCCACACCTCCTGGGAATGAGGAGTATAGACCCATTGGGAGCCCGTTCCTTTATTGGGAACTTGATCCCTTCCAGCCTGCCGAGGAGAGGATTTCCTCCTCTCCCTTGATAACCCTCCCCTGCCTTGCTGTAGCTGCATTACCAAACATGACTCCAGTCCCTTGCGAGAGGCCACAGAGCTACCAAGGCGGCTGCTTTCAGGAACCTGTAAATAACCACCTTTCCCCCCAAAAGGGGAATAATCTTTCTCAAGTGAATTCTTTTCTGAATAATCTTTCCTCAAATGCATGCTCTATATTTACTGTCCTACCAGTTGGGAAGCCTATCGCAAGTCTCTGGAAGATGCACTTCGCTTCTCACACCAGAATGACAATCCAAACTATCCAGTTACCTGCTTTTCTCTGAGGCTCTCTACCTCTGTTCCTGGAAACCTACCTAAGCCCCAGCCTAGTATTTAGCCCTTAACAACGCTCCTTAACTAGCATCCTAGCACGGGCACCACTAAGTGTCTCTGCGGTGGATCACGTGCGACTGGGAGTAGGATGTGAGATTTTTTTCTTCCCACGGTGTTCGTGGTCTGCAGAGCTCCATCACTGATCCCCCTTCATTTGCTAAGAATGGGGTTGCCTATACCTGCTACAGGGAAACACCGATTCATCTGTTGGAAGGTTTTCTATGTTTAGCCATTTCAGCTTGAGAACAATCCCATTTGAAGCAGATGCGGTGAGAAGTAAAGCTTTTCACCTGGACTTCTGCAGGTTGGCAACACTAGCCCACTCTGGTTATCACAGCATGATTTAGCACTTCTCAGTGATGCAGCATTCTAAAGCCTGCGAAGTTTTCTTCTCTCTCTCTTCAGAAGAGCAGCATACCCAGAAGAGGAAAGGTAACCCAGAAAATGGTGTAGCACTGCAATGCTACATCATACCTACTCTAATAGCAAAACCAGAGATTAACAGAAAAACATGCTGAAAGAGAAGGAAATCAAGATTCCCTGCTCTCTTGCACCAAACAGTCTTGATACAGCAGTCTCAAACCCATACAGGGTTTCACTGCAGCAGCGTAATATCCCACAGTCCCTATTGCTCAGAAGTGGTAGCTATGAGAAAGAATAGAAATAACGAAGCTGTGCGAGCCACTGCAATTTTATTCTGAAAAGCAATCTTAATCATTGGTAAGTATCAGTTGAGAAACTCAGAACTAGAAAACCGAAAGTTCACATTTGTTAGCCTGCCAAGAGTCGTATATTTTAGATGTCATACTTCAGGAGAACCCCAGGAGATCTCCCTTGGAAAGCTGATGTTACATGATGCTGGCTAGAAACACCAGGTGCTTTAGATCATATATCTAGTTGAGAACCACACCTGACCTTTGCCATTTGCACTGTTCTATCGGCACATTAGTTATAAGAGAGCAGCAAACAAGAAGGCCTACAGCCATAACCCAGCACACTGCCATCGCTAAATCATCCCATGAAATTACACAATGCAAAATCACTTTATACATTAGAAAAGGAAAATAACACTTTTTCAAAACCACACTATACAAGCTTTCCCACAGTTGGAGGTAACCTGTCACAGTATTAAGTACAGAATTATTAATAATTTAAGAGGAGAAAGGCTGAGAATATGGACGGTGGTTTGAAACATCTCCTGTGCTCATTGATGAAAAACCATTGTGACAGACATGTAGGTGTTCCTGAACTATATGCTACTAACCGGAGGGGATTTACGTGAAATTTCTCATAAACAAAGCTGACAACTGCTCAGAGAACTCGCAGCTCAGTCCTCCATGCAAGCCTGGGGAAAGCTACAATGAAACCACAAGGAATTCAGACTCCACCACAGGCTCACAGAAACGGCCACACACTGGTAAAACTCACCTATACAGTTGCTAACTTTGTCCTCAAAATTATATTAAAGTTCTCACACTCACTTCCCAAAGCCTTAAGTCGGCAACATCTTGGTAAGTTCCTAGTGTATTCACAGCAAGAATGAGCCTTACCATCATTATCTCATAGCCTCCGAGAAAAACACCAGAACAAGAACAATATTGCATTATGGTGACTTTTTGCCCTCTGATAGCTCACGGGGGGTGGTGGTTTAAAAAAAAAAAAAAAAAAAAAAAAATCAGAAGGACCCCTTTTACCATTTCCAATGGAACTTTTTTCTGAGGAGTCAGAGAGATTTTCAGAGACGCCTTCTGCCATTTCAAGTCTAGTCTCTCCTTTGGAGAGATTCCTACAGCAGTATCTAAAAGTTGCCCTTCAAATCTATTTCTGCCTTAGTCTCACCAAAAAATTGTGCCACGTAACCAGAACAGTTGAACAACAGAGAATAGAAAATGATGTAAATTTGCTTAGCAAATCAATCCCCTTATAAATACTTCCTTTCACCCTGGATGTGCGTTTAAAGAGGTTTTCAATTTTATTACAAGCATCATAACTACTCATTAAGTCTATCATTTTTCATTTAAACAGATTAACTTCTAGGCCTAAGCTATTTGATAGCATTACATTGGATACAAGCGAGAGAAATTCTTTAGTTAGTACCACTGTAAACAGAGTCAGACTAAGCAATTAAGAGTGGGCAGATAAATAATTCCAAGTATGTTCAGTGTCACTTCCCCCTCCTCCTCTCAATAAGGGAGAAACCAACGTTGCATAGAATAATACTGTATAGGTATGCAGCAACTTCTCTCCAACCGTTTTTCACTTTTTCCATCATTTTTGGGATTCTGTAAGAAGAGGGGAATGTGGAATTTAGCAAACTGGCCTAAGGTGATACATTCAGTAGAAGCCAAGCCAGACACAGACTTTTGGGGGCTCATTTCTCTTCTGTGCCAAGGAAAACTTACACAAGATGAAAATTCCTTGGGAGGAGAATCCAGGGTCCCAACTCTTGGAGCTGATTCCCTTCTGATGCACCTTCAGTCTACTCATTGTTATACATTAAGCTTACAGTATGCAATGAACCTGAATTTAGTAGGCAGAGCCACTATGGGAGTGGTAGGACTGAATATTCTCTTTCTCTAGTCCATCTCAGTAGAGCAATAGATCTGGAAACACAAGACTCAAAACCAGACTCTTTCTACTAGCAGGAGATTCTTTGAAATTGGGATGGTCTCAGCTACCAATTTGTGGCTGATTTCCAACTCCCAGGAGATGAAAAACTGATACGACGTGATTAAAAGATCACTTTCTAATGCTTCATGCTTCACACTAGAGCAACCAGAGGCTTTCAAGTTTGAAGGACCTTTGCATCAAATGAAGGGAAACAACAAAACGAGCAAAATCTTCACACAAAAGCAGCGTGTGCTCCTTTATGATACGCTCTAAAAAGTCTTCGTGAAACAACAGCTGCCCCCAAAGCTAGGACAAACCTAGAAATGTCAAGATACAGTTATCTGGGGGGGGAAAAAAAACAAACAAAAAATAACCCCTAAATACTCCCTAATATCTACTCGGTTGATATCCGTTCCTATGTTTTAGCCAATAAGTAGGGACTGAATGTTATCTGACCTAAGAATATATGTGAAGTTCAGAGTTACTCAAAATTCAAAGGACGTTTTGAGTGACAGATGAAGGTGGGGAATACTATTAGGTAATTGTGAGGACTCAAATACATTTAAATATAATTCACGGGCTTACACCTCAAAATCTCCAAGTCGGGCCAGAAAAAACAAACAATTCTTAGCTTAGGATGCTTCAGAGCCTGCGTACATATGAGTAATTAAAAATCCAGTATCCACGAGGATCTCTCTTCAATAGAGTTTAAGGACGTTTCACACTGTTACATACAGCATAGCAGTGTTCCTGTTTTAAATCCATTTGTACCAAGCTGACAAAAAAATGCCTTCATATAAATGACCAAGCTATCTGCTACAAATAAGGTGCTGGACCAGTCTTTTAGCAGCAACAGGAAAACAATGGAGTCATGGAAATTTATAAGAAGCTGTACGTGAATTCAAAAAGTATCTGTTCAAAAACAAGCGAGATTTTCAAAAGCAGTGCAGTTTCACCACAGTGAGCTTAAGTCAATCTGAGAGGTGCTATCAAATTTTATGTAGGCAGTTAAATCCGTGGTAAGTGCTGTTTGAAATTTCCACCTTGTATAAGTTCTTCAGTCACACACTTAGCTTAAAAAAAAAAAGCAGTAAAGTGACATACCACGGTTTTAGCTCACAAGAATATAGTCCACATAAAATCTTTTACTCTTGTTTCTTAGAATTAACCATTAAAAAGAACACAACTGAAATAATATGAGAGAAAAACATTTCTTTTCCTTTGAAGTGTGTTCACTTTGCACTTCTAAGACCCTTTACTGCCTAAGGAATCAGTTTTCTTGTTTTATACAGGTCTTTCACATAGTAAAAGGACAGAAAATTCCATTATTTAAAATAAAAAAATGTAATAAGAAACTACAGCAATTGGCAAGAATATAAACAGAGGAACATGATACTGCTTTTAAATCAGATCTTTAATTGAACTATATTCCAAACTGCATCACCTCAAAATCCTAATCCTTCTGCTGAGAAATCCACCAAAAAAACGGTATCAGCTAGAAATTTAAACAATGCTACATCAGTAATGCTACTGCCCATTTGCAGGAGAATCTTCCTGTCAACTTTTGGGTAGGAAGGTTTAGTACATAAATTTAAGTCCTTATAGAGAAGAGGGAGAAAATATAGCTTTCTTGGTTACATTCAAACTTTGTAATTTTGTTTCAGTTAGTTTTAATTTGGGGAAGTAGGATGATACTTTGCTTTTAAGCGGCTAGTGTGAGGTCTTGGATTACATCAGTCACCATAAATCTGCTTTTGCTATGGGCAATTCCAAACCCAATAAGCTCAGTAAAGCTCAATTAAATAAAATTAAAATACCTCAATTAAACTCAACATTAAGCAAAAAATCAAGAATAATTGGGGAAAGTCTTGCATGAAGTCCTTCTGTAAATTGTACTTTACCTAGAACAGGAGAAACAGCATCATTACTTCCTTGCTTATTACAGATTCATTGTCAAGCTAGTTTTCATCCACCGAAGAACTTAAACTGATTAAATGAAAACATAAAAGGGTCACAGCAAGCTACCCACTTAAATGGCAAATGCTAATCTGTAATCTACATAGGCCCCCACTGATGAGAGGCCTCCACTTTTTTTTTTTAAATATTCTGAAGTATATATAATACTGAAGGTCCATGCAAAAGTAGACTTAAAGTCCAATCCAACAAGCAGATTCACATCTTAAATCATTTTTCTGACCCAGGGAATTTGGCTGAAAGTTCATTTTCAACCTTCATCTCTTTTAGGAATAGGCTTGTTATAAGCTGTGTTGAGGCTCAGGGTTACATAATCATCTCAAAGCTTTATCCACGGATTTAAAAAGAATACTACAGTGTTTCTTTTATACTCATTTCACTGGCATTCCTTTATTTAAAAATCTGTGTCTAGGACTATGTAGAATTACTTCATCTTATTGTCGCAGATATCAGACAACTGAACTGTGCTTTATTATGGTCAGTACAGCTTCAAGCACAAAATGAGCCCTTTGGTAACTTGTCATCATGTCCTAGTATAACGTGGCATGTCTTTAAGAAACAAAATACTGTATCTGTCATTTAGCATTTAAATTGTGTTAATTAAGGGAATCATTAAAATCTTATGTCTTTATTTTATCCATCACTGGCCTATTGTTTTCTTTCCCCTACCATTACAGTTTTGGGTTGTTTGTTTTTGGTTGTTTTTTTTTTAAAAGCATTGATCTTCAGCCTTATAGTTAATTCTGTGGAATATCCAAAGCTGACAGTCATTTACTTGAGACAGGCCTGAGGAATAGAGCATTTAAGTCCGTAGCAAATTCTTACCAATCATAACAAGCGTAAGAAGTTCAGGATGCAATCTGACATACCACATCGCTCCCAAGTTACATCTTGTTTCCTAGCAAAATAAAAATGCTGAAAAAAACCTGTACACGCTATGTGCCAGTTAACAGTCAGCCTACAGACTTGAACTGAGAATGACTAAAGCAGCAGCAGCACTCCAGGAGGGACTTTAGAATCACCAGGCTACTCGCAGTAAATGTACATTAAAATTAATCTTAGAGGAAAAATATACATAATGTTCCAAGGAAAGCTAGCCACTGATCAAGGTCTGCAGACCAAGTTGCCAAATAAGATAAACCCCAAGATAAACAAAGGAATTTGGAATTTGTCTGTCAGCTTAAACACGAGACTTTTTCAGCAGTTGCTCTCTCTCTGCTGGCTGCCAGGGAGCTATGGGGGAACCACCCTGGGTGGTCAGCACAAGGGAGTATCTTGAGCAGATGAGGCACTGCGCACGCCAAAACGGGAGATGGGTCCAAGGAGAATTTCCCTTCTCAGGAGGGAAAAACTGAGGGAAAGGGCCACTGAGCTAAAAATTCCACCCTCACCCCCCAAAACCTATTCATTACCACATCCATGTGAAACAAAGTGCCTGTGACTTTACACACGCTATAAAGTAGGACTGAAGGGATCCGTTTACACAGGATATTGTTTCCCATGTAAAAAAAAACCTTAGCAGATGTTTAGCGAATGTTTGATATAATGTCATACACTAAATTCACATTTGCCAGAAAGTCTCCATTTTTAATCATACTGGTTTTGTCCTGGAGAGTCAAAGAGCATTTGATTTTATTGACCCTCTAAAATTTGGAAAGGTCTCGGCTCTAATGACAAAAGGAACTTAGCCTGCTGAGAGCATCTTACTGGAATTGCTCAACTTTTTGTAAGGTAATCTTCCTAAAGTACATTATTTAATATCTTTAATTTATATTTTGTAACAACAAGAAACAGGTTTAATAATTTTGGGGCAGGTGTCCTTGACACCATATCAAAGCAGTAGACACCATGGTGAAACATTGGCCCTGTTGAAGTTAGCGGCAGTAGTTCAGCTACTGAATTTGCATCTTCCCTCGGTATGGATGTTTCTACCCCTTTCTAACAACCTTTTCATCACACTGTTTGACTAACCAAGAAAGTTAATACATAAACCGGCATCCCTACTTGAGCATTTAGTATAACACCCTTCTGACAAGTGCTAGTGGCAGCAGCAGTAGTCCATCCAATCCGTTGTTGCTAAAATTAAAAAAAAAAAAAAAACAAAAAAAAAACCAACCCACACCTCGGTTCCAACCCTCAGCACAAGCACACATTCGTACTACCTTGGTGTCTCTGGTCATCTTTTACTACACCACTCTGTCCCTCAAAAGAGTGAGCACATAGAATCGTGTAATTTTTTTTAAATGAGGAACAAAAGCAGACCAATAAATAAAAGAAAATATACAAACACCTCATCTGTATATCAGCAGCCCTAGCAAGCCAAGTCATAGCTACTTCAGCTACTTGCAAGCCTTTCTCTTCCACGTGCATCTTTCTTTCTTTTGTACGAAGCGTGGTCTTTCTCTGCACACACCGAATCCAGAGCACGTCCCTTGATGCACCAGACCAGCTGCACAGGGCCAGAGCAACAAATGGCGATGGGCATCTTGCACTTGCCCCACCATGACAAATCTAAAAGAAAAACTTAGATAAACACCTGCCAGGAATAACATGGATAGGATTTATGCTGCTCTGAAGGATGGGCATAGTCTAGATCATCTTTTTAGTTTCTTTCCAGCATTATTTTTCTTCCAGCAGGACAATGTTATTTATACACTGACTACATTCTCTCTCAAAAGTGAGTCCTCTTCTGGAAAATAGGATCCACTTCTATCACACAATAAGGTCTGATAAATGGAAAACCAGGGAATGAATAAAACCCAATTTGAAAGCCTTTTTAAAAAAAATCATGAAAAAGGAAAAGTTGACATATTTTTAGTATTTTCCATGTTGACATGGACATTCCACTTCTTGGAAGCAGCAAGGAATAAACTGTGTCAACATCAACCAAATTATGGATGATTAATAGAAGAAAGGGGAAGAGCAAAAACAGCAGAAGGAAGTAATAGAGAAAAAGGAGCAAGAAGGGAATCAGCATTTGTGTAAGTCAAGGATATAAGACTTGAATTTATGCATCGCACTCGCACAAAGCTAAAACAAGAAAAATTTTGTCTAAGAGAGCCGTAACTAACACTGTGGGTATTGGTGTCACTATTAGAACTATAAGCCCAGGACAGCATTAGATAAATGTCAGTACGGTTGCCTGGTTACTTATGCTAGATTCAACTACAGAATGCAAAACAGATTTATTAAAGAGAAAAGTTCATTCTGCCTCCTTTACTTTTCCATTTCCTTTCCATGCTGTCTTCTTTCCAATATTTTATAGCTTTTATGAGCTTTATAGCACTATGGTTTTAATACATGTGCAGAGCACATTTCCCACTGCCTTTAAAGATTAAGCACTAATTGAAAACATAGTTTACTCAGAAACAATCCATCAAGTTCACATTTAATTTTTTCTGTGAAAAAATGCATTAACTGAGCCTTTTTAAAAATTTTATTTCAGAACTCTTCATGTGGTAGGCTTATTTTCAAAGCTATGGCCCATCAGCAAATGGATTTTCATCTGGTTAACAGGCTGAAACATTGTTCAGGGGAATACCTACCCTCCATATTCACTGGCATGTTCTAGTTTGCCTCAATTGATTGCTTTCATGATGTATGTCAGGAAACCAGCCTCTTACCCTTTTTAAAGAACGATAGCTTAGATGAGCCTCAGATGTTTTATAAAATAGTTACTAATGCTTAAAGATCATTTTACATTTCCTCAGCAGGATAACTTGCGTGTTTCTCAAAGATCCCAATACCCTAAAATTCCCACGGTAGGTAAAAACTTATCAACAGTCTCCTTGTACCTCCTCTTGGTTATGTCATTTCTGACAGCAGCCAAAATACTTAAACTCGGCGGCACTGCAGCACATGAACACGACCTCACCTTGTAAACTGGTGAGCAGAATCCATCCACCTGAGCCTCCCACAGCTCAGCAAGTGACACAGCCCCAGCACTACAGGCTGCTCTGCAGGCGTACGATAGAAATCCGTCTTGTTAACACTTTCTGTGCCCACTCTATTCCATGCCCACGACTTTACAGTTCCAATTGTCACATATATTCAAACTTGATTGGACTAAGCTTTATTCACTCAATCCAAGCACAAAGACATCCACAAAAATTAAGTATAGGGATGAGTTTATTGCAACTTGCGTTTCTTGTAATCGTGCTTGTTGGTTAGAGACGTCTTATATTGTGTTATCATTTTTATTATGGTATTCCTAACAATCTTTCAGGTTACTTTCAAAAGGCTTATTTAGCTTTGTTATTTAACATGACCTCACAAGATATTGTCTCTTAAATACATTCCCAATCACATATTTGTTAAGAAGAGAGGCCTAAATAGAAAGTACTTGATGTTCCACAGACTTTGAGGTACCAGGAATGAAATGTTTGATTGTAGCTGACTATTTTTACGCTTATATTTAAACATCTCACAGACTGGGTAGAAAACACAGATGAAAGTGCTGTTTCAACTTCTTCCATATACTTCCAACATTCAACAGCGCAATAATTCTCCTATGAAGAGCACAGTTTAAATTGCAGGACTGATACTTTCAAGCAGGATGGAGCAGATGCTTTTGCTTAGTGTTAATAAAAACTTATCTTTTGCAAATGAAATACAAGGTTTAAATATCTATTATTATTTCATATACACTTCTAAAACTTGCAGTAGAAAATGTGGCAATTCATACACACAGTGAAGGTGGAACGATTTTCCAGATTTTTTTTATCTGCTTCTTGCAACTATTTTTAGATTTATACCTAAGAATAAGAGACTGGCACGAAGTCCTAGGCCTGTTCTACTGAGAATAAAGGAAAACTTTCAATATAAAATCTTGACCTCATTTGTTTACATTCAAGAAGCCTGTGGCAATGGCCCTCTGAAAAGAAAGCAAACACTTACATGTCAGAGGTAAAGTCCTGTCATGAACTAGACATTGATCCCAGCCTTATCTTGTAACACTCTCAAGAATAGTTGTCAAAACTGTCACAAGCCCCACTGAAGTCAGTAGGGGTGCATGCAGATGTTGACTCAAGGATGTGGCAAAGTCTTTTAAAGTCAACCACATTTAGTCAAATATTCCTAGGGCTTGGACATCCTTCAGGCCTTGCTTACTTTACTTAATATATCTTCTCTTTTTCTTAGTCTTTTTGAAATCTTAGATTCAGGCCGGTAGACAGACACTTCTGAATAATCTTGTAAGAGTACTCTAACGTAAAGAAAATATAGAGAAGGAGAAGGGAGGGAAAAAAAGTTATGAAAAGATGTTACTCCTAACCTCTCCTCGTCGCCACAGACTTTTAAGAACACTATTTATACCCTTGTAAGAGAATTTTTGGACCCCTGAAAAATCACGTCTCAAATTGTGTAGTAAAACTGTTTCCAACAAGGCTGAGACGTACAGATAACAGAAGGCTTGTTGCACTGCAGTTTCATTATCAGTACTAGAAGAAAATCAGCCCACTGACCTGCTAAAGCATGTCCTTGAAAAGGACTTCTACCATGGTCTAAGTCAAGCAACGTGTGTAGCAACAGTGAAATAGAGAAATACAGATTCTGTGGACAAAAACTAAGGCAGATAGAGCCTTTTACATTCTCCATAACCACAGACTGACATCATGAGACCACAACACACTGTTGTTATGATAGTCTTGTAATGGCTACTTGAATGTTTGCTGCTAAACTTAAAGAATTTTAAAAGCCCACCATATTACACACAGGCTACAACAGACCATCAGCAGACCAAGCTGAACTTAACACACACATAGACTAGAGGAAGCACTTACTTAGGGTGGCACACAGAGGAATATTTTCTTTGGCAGAGAACAAGTCTGTATAAACAGGAACACAGCTGAATCCTGCACTTTTTACAGAATCTAAATTATCTGAATCCAAAAAAAAAAAAGACACTACCCCAAGTTATATTACATCAGAACGAAATAACAGATACATAATTTAGAATTATTCCTTTATTTTCATGAAGTGGATCATTTTCAACATTTTCAATAGCATAGTCCGTCAGTGCTTATTGCAATGTTTTTGAAACTCTAGCTATTATGTGTTGTACCCAAAGGACCATCAGGTTTTACAAGAGTGAATGTTTCACTAAAATTCCTCACTCCATCTAAAGACTGTTTGCAGTTGTTTATTTCCAAGCTTTACTTAGTGTCACATTTTCACTGTCAGATTCAAGCCAGCACTAAGTGCCCTTTCTGAGGCACTGAGGTCAGTGAACGTGAGAAAAGCCAAAGACAAATGCACCTTTTCTAATGATGGTGAGAAATGATTCAAAGAAACTGCAGAAACAGTTACTTTAAGTGATACTGAAACTTAACTCTGATACTTACCAGCCTTCATGGAAGTCATTCTCCTCTGTCTATAAGGATATTCCAAAAGTAGTCCTGTTCTTTGTTCACTCACGTTTATGCAGGGGCTACTGGAAGGCTTTAATCCTATAGCTTGGCTTGTCTACAAGATTCCTCCCTAAACATACAGGTCCCCAATATTCATCTTGACAAGTAAGATCTCAGTGTTTTGTCCTATTTTTATTTGGAAGTGAGTTTATCCATATGATTGAGGACAGACATAACTAAAAGTTTAATAACCTTCTGCTTCTTTAGCAAACATTCATGATCTACACCAAGCCTATGAAACTTAGTCCTTCTGCAAATTATCTGTGTTGTTCCTGGAATTCTCAAAATTAAGCTATTTCTTCCATCTCTGAAAGCAAAATTTATGCCTCAGGCACTTCAGTAGTTTGTCATTTAGCAGTCTAGCTCAGAGTTCCCAGTGAATACCTTTCTCATAGCCTTGTAGTACCGTCACAGTATCCCTTTAAAAGCAAATGTACTTTTAAAGTAAGAGCTGGCAAAGGATTAATGGGAATATTACTTTCTCACATTTAAACTGATGAACGCAGAACTGTGAAATGGGTCAGCATTGGAATAATGGGTATACTCGGGAACTTAAGGACTAATTACAGAACTTGTTTGTGCAAATCAGGTAAAATCAGTGCAATTCTTCATCTGTGCAATCTTCTGTTCCCATTGTGGAAATGAGGAAGGGTTTAAATAGTTAGAGATATATATTTTTGTAAGAAAACCACCTGTGTGCCAGGCTTGGAAAATTCAGTCACTAGCATTCAAACAAAAACCAAACTATTTTGAAATCCCAAGGTCATCAATGCACCTGTGTAAGTCTCATTAAACTTAATAGACATTAAATACATTCATTGAGGGCAGCAAAACACACTCTCCTGCAGCTGCAGCTCTTCTTGAATGACTGCTCATTTTCATGGCTTTTTATGACTGTAGGCCAGATTACATTTTAAAATGGCAAACACTGTAGTATGTTTCAGCAGACTAATCAGCTTTTTTGGCTTTGGGCTTACGTTAGCTGGAGGCTCTGCTCTGGGTATGAGATACGGGGCTGCAAACAGCTGTGGCTCACAACATCGCAGCTCCTTCGGTTGTCGACATGCTGCCAGGAGGACAGCAAAGGACTCGGGCTAGTAGTTTACCGTGTGCCAATTTGAAGGAGGGTGAGTCTGAGCAGCTCATCCTCTCGCTCTCTGAGCTCTCCCACTTGCTCAGAAAGAGGAGATCGGGGCATGAGCAGAGCTGCTTTTCTGTCTGCACCTGGTGATGAAAACCAGGAAAGCCTCATGCAGCAGCATAAGGGGTTGGACACAACTGATCCCTTGTGTGGCAGATGTTCCTTAGGACTCGTTTTTACCTCTTGCTAGGGTTTCAAACGCATCACTTTAAATTGCTATGGAAGCTGCTAGGGCTTTCACAGCAGGTCAGGGCCAGGACAAAACCAAGCAGGGAACGAGGGGAACTGTGATTAGTTCCTCTGTGCAGGCCTGGGAATTGGTCACAGGCTGATTTCAGACACAGCAATACAGGCTGAGGAGTGAACTACCAAGGAATCGATAGTCCCTCTCCTGCCAGTCCACCCTGCCCAACTGCCCATCATACATTACATTCAGCCATAATATTTCTGTTCACATTCCTTTAACACCTGCCCCATCTCACAGTATTTGAACATTTGCCAAAAGTGAGCTATATCATTATTTTGTAAAGGAAATAGGCACTGAAGGTGTGGTACTGCTTTTTTATACCATTTATTAACAATATGGTAAAGTTCCTTGATATAATCCAAGGTCACATTAAGTCATACCTAAATTTTCTCTCACAGTGAAACATGTTGACAAAGGCAGTTATTCTGTGAATGAGAATGAGAGATGTGTTCTGTTTTATGAACAGGGCTGCTGACAGGACCTGTGAGGTTATGAGAGTGTATGGACAGCTTACAGCTGAGTAACTTTAATGAATAGTAATTAACATTTGCCTTTTCTCTAGTTAGCAGTGTTGTATCATGTAATAACATTTTGAAAGTCATCATGAATAGAAAATGCAATTTCAGAACTTTGTGCTAATTTGTTATTCTGCATGTGTACAAATTGAATCTCAAGACATTTTGTTTAACAACGCGAGATGCGAGCAAGGAGACGGCGTGTATCCACAAAGTGCCTGCAGTCTGTATTTGCCATACACATACCTCGTTTTCCACTGTGTGCCTCCCTTTCACCCTCCATCCACTCCTTTCCATCAGTGTTCTGGCTCACAGCAATGGTGGTAGCTAGAGAGACAGGCAGAAATAAGTCCTCATTTCTGGCTAGTCAGGCACTAAAGAGTACTGCAGTTGCTGAAGGAGGCCATGGCACACAAACACAACTTCCCAACTTTGCCGGGGGGCATTCCTGAACTGTGTTTTTTATTTCTACAACTAATGCTGTACAAATTACTTCAACTTGTATTCTGTGCCAGATGGGGATGCGTGGTAAAAGACCAGGGAAATAACAGGACATGAGTTAATGTCCTGGCTAAGGAGGGTACTGGATCTGAGAATAAAGCATGTATAAGTGGACACACGAGTAAGATTCCACCTTGGAGGCGTGCAGGAGAAGGACTAAGGAAGAGAGAGAATGGAGGCATGTGCCTCCCTTGTGAATGCACCTGGGCCAGCACACAGCCAAGGCTTACTTCTCCCAGGACAGCCTAAGTGCAAGTACCTAGCTTAGGACATCCAAAGGTTTGCAAATTCCAAGGAAGACAATTCTAGCCAGGTTAGAAGAGGCGAGAAGTATGAAATAAATCACCCCACTTTAGCATCCTATCTTCTTCAAGCAACAGACATGCCTGAGGTTTCCCCTTTTCATCAGACAGCCGAGCAGTCTCCCTTCCTTTCCCCTTCAGGCCATCCCTCGGCAGCCTGCTGTCAACTTCACATAGTCTTACTTCCATGAGTCTCTAACCAAATGCACGACTCGCTTCACAGTGGCGGCCCAGAAGCTCTTTGTGTTTCACAACTTTGTAATTCTCTCTCAGATGTTAACCTATTTGCTCCTCCTCTCCTGTTCCTGTAAGAACTTAAAAGTCTATTTCCCCAGCAAGGCTAATAAAATAAGCAAGCAAGCAAAGAGATTATGAGCTAAGGCATTTTGGAACCAAAGAAATTATAACTTTCCAAAAATTAGCTTCCTCTGTCTTTCTTAAGCAATGTAATATTAGAAATATTTTTTTCTGTCTCTTAACCAAGTTCCCCAGAAAATACAGAGGAAGGTTGGAAATTCAGCATTATGCTAAGCAGAATCTCACTTTGCCCTGAACAATGAGGTTACTACAGCTGCACAGTCATCTGCTAGGAATCCCTCTTGATGGAGCATAAAAGCTGCTGTTTCATTCAAAAATTCCCTGCTGGATTTGTAAGTCCTAATAAGAGGTTCATGTGACATGCAGGACTGATTTAGGGAGTGCTCAAATTTACTTAATAATAGGGGGACTGAAAGAAAGTAATTCCTATGAAAACTTTTTTTTTTTTAAGAGTATTGAGATTTGATTTAGTTGAATACAAACATAATATCATCATAGACTAGTTATAACTGTTCCCAGGTTTTGGCTATAGAAAGCAAAATTACATCAGCAAACCAATCCCTGATGAGTAGGATGAGTCACATTTCAGCCTGTTTTCTTTTTTTTNTTTTTACACATTTATGGGGCTTAGAAGAAACAACACAGACGACCATTGCAATTGGAAAATTATTAAAAGGCGAAATGTGAAGAGGTTCTGACTCATTGGCTAGGTATTCCTGACTTTGAGAAAGCTCTGAGGAAATAAAGGTACCTTTTGTAATTTGCAGAAATAAATGACAAGCCTCGTGAAAGAATGTCCAATATATTTCTCAGATTTACCTCATGGTCTACTACTTGCCCAGAAAAGGAATCCTTATTTTTAATTAACCTGGTAGATATTTGTTATGTGAAAACAAAAAGTGAGAAACAGAGTGAAAACTGGAGAAAAAGCAAACAAGAGACAGAAAACTACAGCCTGCTTTCCATTTTTGCAATTGGTTTTTATTAACATCCGGCAAAGAGATGGTTCCAGAGTAAAGCACCATGGTTTAAAATGCAAGGTACCAATAATGGCTAAAAGAGACTTCAAAGCTTTTTCATCTTCGGAAGACATGCAAAAGATAACATAAGTATAATATTTTTTGAAAGCGACTGGAGTAATTGCAAACCTGTTGCCTTGAACAGTTTCCTTTCAAAAGTAAAAGTAACCTTATTTTTAAAATTCTTTAACTGCATCCAAATACATCACTCTGAGATGCATCATGTCACCTCAAAGACTATGACACAGCAGCTGTTGCTGAGCCGAGAGGTTTCTATGGGTATTTCAAGCAAACAAAGCCAACCAAAGTGACTTGGCATAAAGATTACATTGCTTAAGTACAAGATTATGTAAAACTGCCAAAGTTGAAAGAAAACACGATTTATGTGGACACTCCTTGTGCTTGGTCACACTCCTTTAAATATATATTTAAAAGAGGTCCTATTTCCCTCCAAGTTCAGGAGCGTTGAGCAGGTTTGGGAGGGGGAAAACAATGCCATGTTTGGGCCACAGCACATTTTTACCTACCCAAAATTACTTTTGAAAATATTTGCCTACCTGCGCCAATTCTGTAAATGGCTTTATAATACCGTACTATGTTATTTATCCCATGCAATGGTATTTATGCCATAATAACTTTATTCCTTAATTTTCATGCTTTGGTACCTGTGACTTGGATCTAGGATAAAAGTATTTCAGTTTCTCCCAACGCACACACACAGATACTTAAATCAGTAGAACAGCCTAGAAAATGGGCAAGGATCTCTTGCTTTCTGCCTACAGCTGATAAGCTGATGCATGGCTAAGAACTCCAGCTTCCCAAGCCCCAAAGTTTTTTCTTGATTTTTTTTTATCCTTCCTAAAAGCCTCAACCCCATGAAGTGAACTGGGTTTCATATACCAGTTTACCACATACCCACACAGCGCAACACTACAGTTAAACAAGCTTATTAGGACACAGGCAAGGTGAAGGGACCAAAAGACAGCAGAATCTCACCTTGTTTTAGACAAGAAAGGAAGATACTGAAGAGGGAAAATCCTGACCAAAACTAAAATCAGTAGCAATGGCTTTGTTATGCCAATGGTTTCACCTAACGTTACAGCACATACTCACAAAAAGAGCATACAAAAGTTTAGCCTCCTAACCAGAATATCCTATCTATATGCTTTTTATTTATACACTGTATTGTTTTAATATACTCTTACCTCCTCCTCCTCCTCTGCTTACATCCCTACTGAATTTTCTCTCTCCAAAGCGACTGGTCACAATTTCCAGAGAAAAGCAAGACTGTGGGGAGAAAGGGCCACGCTTCGTTACCGCTTCAAACTTTGCTACAAGTAATTTTTTTTCAGTGTGCGTTTCAAAAAGGGAAGGGAATGGGAGTAGGGGAAAAAAGGGAGACAGCTCAGAAATGCCTGTCTTGCATGCCCTTTCTCAGTACTGCCCTCCTGGAAGAAAAGTATTGTGTAAGTCGCTGAACAAAGGTACTCATTTAAACAACACTTCATTCCTTACATTTGTATGGTGCCCAGAACTAGTCACTTATTTATGGGACAATTTCCACACAAAAGCTTTGTCCCGGCAATTTCACGACCTTGAATCCATCAGCGTCCAAAAAATCCCAAGACCAGTGGCTGTGCTCTTATCAAACCACGTGGACTAGTCAGCCACCTACTTTTCAGTAGAGAAACTCAGACACACATTAGCAAAGGTATGTTTCTCTCTCCCCTTGATCTGATTCGGTTTTGTTAATATGGTTCAGTATCACAAGAAGCCTAATTGAGCCCATAATCTATACTTGATGCTAAGTGACAGCTTACTTTCAGTCTCCTCTTTGTATCTAAGCTCTTAATTATCATCCCCATTACCATATAAATTAAGTCAGCTATTACTATAAACTCAATTAGTTCTAGTAAAACTGAGCCACAAAACATGTAAAAATGAAGCTTTCTTTTCGAAAGTCAAAGTTTCTTTGAAATGAAGAGCTTTTTCAAGAAATAAAGAGATTTACAATCCACTTATCAATATCCACAATAGAGTTTGACTTGGAGCCAAGAGATTCCCAGGTTACTACCAGCGATGTCCACAACAACCCTCAACCTTTTAAAATTATTTTAGTTACAATGTGGACATAGCCTCTAGCATAACATAATGTCCAAAAACCAGAAATTAACTGATTAGCAATTAACCAAATGGAAAGCAAGCAATAACGAAGAACTGTACATAAAAAGTCGCAGATGATAGGTTGGAAACCAGTGGAAAAATCCACAGTATGGGATATCATGACAGATCACAACAATCCAGATGGAATATGAGCGATACCTTGACTGAAGCTTGCCAATATCAACAGATGAGAGAAGTTTGCCTGTGCAGAAAACTTGAAATACTTTATTTGCACGAGAAATGCAGCTGACAGTCCAGAAGTGAAGTCAAACCATTACACTCAAAAAAACCCAAACAGGCAAAGCTTAAAAGAATGGGCCAACAATAGGCAAAAATCAGAGCCAAGACCATTCATTACATTAGGTACGCTAACATTCCTGAATGTGCAAGCTCAAAGTGTGTAAAACCACCATTTTTGTATGACTAGCACTGTTGGTGATATGCCTTGAAAAAGGAAAAAAGCCCACATACCATCCTCTATATAAATGTACTCCTGTCCTCAATACTGCTTGGGGCTTCTATTTCAATTACTTTTATAATGTAGAAGCAATTCACCTTTATTTGAGCTAGTGATGGAAGAAGAGGACGTGGAGTCAGGAAATTCAGCATCCTAACACCATTCCTTGGTAATCAGATGAAGGCCATAGGCACTAAGGGAGACATCCTACCTGAGTCAGATCTAAGTAAAATCATAAGCAGGAAGGTAACAAAATAAGAATAAGGAGGAAAGAAGAGACAAGGAAAAAATATGAAATCCATTTGCATGCCTAAAAACCTCTGTGTGACCATATAATGTTCATACTCCCAGAGCAGGAACAATGACCGCACTGTTGATCTCTTAGAGCACATCAGTCCACAAGGGAAAAATGCTGCGATTTGCCAGCTGTGTAGGACACCCACAAATTACAGCCTCCAGAAGAAGGCTGAAGCAGAAAGTAAACTGTTCAGTTCCTTCTGTGAGCCAGTTTTTTAGCTGTGGAGTGGTAAAGCTATAACCCAAGACAGTGTCCAAGCCCTGCCAGCTCTGCGATACAAAAATGAAGTGAGCTTTACATAACAATATGAGCAGGTAACTGGGAGCTAATAAATAAGGGCACTTATCACAAGTCTTGAATTAAGCGGGACTCCTTCAATAAATTTCTTGGGCATCATGCACTTCATCAAACCATCTGGGAACACCGGATTGTGACATACCTATCCAGCCTGACAGGAACATGCATCCCTGCTTGCGACTAACACAGGAGTGGGTGGGTGCAGCTGCCAGAGGGATGTAAGTAGGTGACACGCAGACTCCGAGAGCTCTGCAGTGTTACCGCTCCTCTCCTGCCCCAAGAACCCATGTGCCAGATCCATCTAGCAAATGGGGTTGAGAATCAGAGAGCAGCTACGGTACCAGGAGCATGTAGGCTGCTGGCAGCAAAGGAGGCGGCCAGCAGTCAAGTTTCACACATGAAATTTTACAGGTTTGCCTGAAGTACCGCTCAGTACAAATACAGAGAGTAAAAGCTTCACATAATTGGTGATAAGGTCTCATTTCCAGAAAAGACCAAACAGGCAAATATAAAGTTAGCCTTTATTAATGCAAAGTAGAAACATGCAGATCACATTAGAAAACTTGCCTGGTTGTTCAAATTTCATTTGAATTCTACAGCCTCTATTTGATAGTTTTTACTGCTTCTCTCTGATCACAAATAACTTTTAACTTCCAGTAGTGAATTTACTGACCTTGCAGTAATGATTTACGCATCATTTACTGCATTGCTGAGCTTCTGTGGATGCTCCCTGGTGAGCAGGGAACCCGCACAGCTCGAGGAACTGTTTAAAACAAGCAACTTTCTTTTTACTTTGGAAGTCTTTCCACATTCAGTTTTCCACTATTTTAATGGTTTTCAGCCACTACAAGTCTAATTGATAGTACACGAGTCTCTTTCAGGCAGCCCTCAGTTCTACCTCATTATACTTGGTATCCTAATGTGGAAGGAGAAATGGAATTTAATCATATCCTTGCTCTTTAAAAACAACGATGAATGATTCTGCCCTGCCACCACAATATAAGAGGATGTAACATGGGCTGCTCTTCCATCAGCATGCCCAACTTACATGCAGGATTTCCCTGTGGATGCTCTCTTTCTATGTTTGTCTATTTGCTGGACGTGTCACCTGAATGGCACGTACAGAGGAAGCACTTGCATTAAAGGCATTTCCAGGCAGAGAAAACTATTTGTCCGTCGTGTAAATGCAAAGTGTAGTAATTATGCAATGCCGTTTTCTACACTGTCATTTCACTGCATTTCTGTCCTGCGGTATGGTTGCGTTACATGAAATCATTTTGTAAAAACAGACGTGATTTCTCTGTCTTGACAAATATGTAATAGATTTTTAATATATATTACTTATATATTGTTTGTGTTATTTTACAAACATTTTTCAATAGCTCAATCTTCTTGTTCCCTGATACGACTATTAACTGTTCTTAAATAGACTATCACTTCAATCTGCCTTGTTTGTAATGTGGAAAGCCAATTTGGCTTTTCTACAGCTCTGAGGGTTCTGATCTTAAAATAAATGAGATTTATACCCATCACCGACTGATTATGTCATGAAACTATGCTTCTAAGGAAAACTTTGTCTAAGATATACAGGTTGGAGAAATTTGATCGTCTGATGGAATTCCTTCCCACCTATGCTTGTAGAAGAGATGCCTTTTCACATTTGCAGCTCCACATAATAAAAGTAAACAGCTGTATGCCATCTAACAAAAGACTCTAAATGATCAAATATTTTGCATCCACAGCAGACAGCAGGTTGATCCTCTGACTGGAGGAGCAGTTGACAAGCATTCGTGGGGCTTAAACCATGTTAAGACATGGCTTGGTGCCAGTGCAAGCCTGCCTGCTTTCGTCCTCAGGAATGACAGCTGTATTTTCTCTTCAAGGAAAGAAGAAACTGCCTATTACGCTTACTGGTAGATGGGTTGCCAAAAATTTGACCATACAGCTAGTGAGATGTGGAACACCACAATACTAAGGAGAACCAGATAATTAAATGAATCAGGAATGACTCGTCTTTCTTGCTCCTTGTAAAGTATTTTAAAATTCTTTAACCTTCGGCTGTCTGCATAGTCGGCATCTTACTTCAAAGTTGGGGAAGGGAGAGGGACTGCAGTACATTTTTTATGACTGTTCTCACAGACTTAGGAAGGGCCATACTAGTTTAATTAAAGATGAGTATCTCACAGATCACATCAGGACAGTAAGAAGGATGGAGTTCAAAAGGTGAAACCCATTATTTATAGTTCCTGCAACTCTTTCCCAAGAACTAGCTATGAACATTTGATCCAAGTCATTAAATGTAGTAATAAACGGCAACTAAAGAAATTAAGATAAAAAGCCAAACTTCTGTTAGTTCAGTTATTGGTACAATTGCAGCGCAAGCATCTCTATGAAAGCACAGTACAAGGAACAGAGCACTATTCAGTATCAGAACACCAGGATTTTATTTTGGGTTGTCCTGTGGGTTCACTACACTTAAGCAAGTCACTAACTTAATGTCTTAGTTTCACAGTATTAAGAAAAAAGTTATGGGACATTTTAAAAATCATTGAGTAGATCATTCGAGGAGTGATCCTTTTTAAGTTTTTAAAATCATTTATATGGAGTAGGATTCGCCAAGAAGAATGAGAATCAGGTGTTGATATCTCTCTGAAATACAATGCACAGGGGCTCCTTGTTCTCTGCTAACTCTGAATTTCTGAGCCACACCTTTCATGCTAACACTCCGCAGACAGAAGAGCTTTCTGGTTAATTTTCACCCTTCTTCACAAATTCAGTTGCTTCCAAGCCACAACCTGAATTGATCAATCTCATCTTGTCGATTTTTAAGAAGCACCCAACTTCAAGTCCTTCTTTCAACTAGGGGATGTCTGTTTGGCCCTAGTAGTGAGCATTAAAAGCTCAGGCACAAACCAGTTTAAAAGAGCATATTCCAGCACAGGCTGGAACAATAAATCAAAGAGAAAATATCCTCCTCTGCTGTAAACTTCTAGTCAGACAGAAAGTTTAATTCCTTCTACTTAGGCAAAATAACAATCAGAATTTCCAGATGTTCTACCAAAAAAATACCCCAAACCCCCAGACTTCTGAGCTTTCATTCTGCAAAAAAGCAAAGACATTTAATTTAAATCTTTGTGCATGCTTCTGGAGTTCACGAAGCTAACTGAATCACTGATAGCCTACCAGGGACTCTCAGGCTGGCAAGAAGTCCAGAGTCCTTAAACAACCGCAGCATAAATTGTTGGTAGTTATATGCTAGAATAGCTTGAAGACACCCTGATCCTTACAGAAAAAATAAGGAAATATATATGATAAAATATATTTTAATTGCATCCAAATTGAGGGCACTTAACCATTACTAATGTTTTTAGCAAACATTTATAATCCAGCTGCAAGGGTTTGAAACTTACAGAGTAGGGATGCAGGGCTGCCACCAAACAGCAATTAAACAAATGAAAACAGACTGCAAAGTCGCTGGGAAGGTCTGAGGATGAAAAACCTCACAGAGTTGGCTGCAAAGCTTCTTATGATGTTTCCCAAAGCTATTAGTTGTGCTTAAAGACACAAAAAAAGCATCCGAGGAAAACACAAGAATTATGAATTTAACCATCGAAACTTCTACATGAAGCAGGCTGTTTGGAAGGGTGGCTTTAAGTGGTTTGTTGTTGTTTTTAACTAATCTAATGCCAGCTTGAACTATGTTTCTCTCCTACTGCTTAAATATTTTTCCAAGTTACCACTGTCACACGTCTGCTTTGCAAAAGGAAAACCAGGAAGTTTATATACTCAGGCACTGCTAAGGCAGTAAAAAAAATTTTTTTTTAAAGCCTGAAAGTTTAAAATACCATCCACACTGTAAAGGCAACTGTGTAAAAACAGATCTACAAAGCAACAGGCCTATTTAAGTGTTACACCTTCCACTCTTAAGAGTCTGTTCCTTTCTCATCTCTCCAAGCAAATATAAACGGAGGAAATGAAACTGGTTTTCCCCTTAATTTTCAAATAATTTTACAAATGTGCTTTTAACTAATTTAATAAAATAAAATTCAAAAAGGGTATTTTGAAAATTCAACTGTACATTCATATTCTAATAATAAACATTCTCCTTTTAGTCCAGTCTTGAAGTAATATCAAATGAGGGTATGAAGCTGAGAGGGGAAAGAAAAAAAAAAGCAGCTAGAAACCACCTTGTGCCAACTGCAGAATCTGAGGCGAGTCATATGGAAATTCACAGTAATTCACCAACATCTCAATATTCCTTTTTTAACAAAACAGTAATTCTGCATAGCAACTGGGGAATGGTAACCAGCACAGCCACTTTATATGCCCAAGTTTCCCATTCAATCAAGATACTTTCTCTGGTACAGAATCAAAAATTGTTGAATAGCTATAGAAGCATTGTTACGTGATTTTTATTTGCATTTCAGAAAATGAGACCAAACTCATCCATCTGGATGATACAGATTTTCTTTCCACCTCAGGAAAGATTTTTTCCTAATTACAACCCTACTTAAGACAGACATGACAAAATGAGCTTCAGAGTTCAGATTTTATTGCTTTATTTTTGGGGCACCACAGTTTCCTGAGAAGTCCGATTGCCCTGAGTTCTTAAGATTAAGCTCAAAGACAATCACAAGTGAACGATTAGACATACTCACTTCAGTGTACAAAAAGGCCATTACCGAGTTTCATATGTTTTTACAATGACACGGATTAGTAGTTTTCATTCCCCAAAATAGATGCATCTGTCATCATTTATGTTCCTACCAAAGCAGTCTGGTATTTCAGAGTGGTTATGCTTCTCCACAACTATGTCCAAGTGAAGAAAAAGAAGAAGAAACAGATGAGGGATGAAGAACTGTATTTTGAGTATCTGAAAGTGGCCCCAATTACAAAGGCACAAAGCTTTCTAAAAAAAATAGCCTTTTTTTTTTTTTTTTCAACAGTTTCCTGGGGAAGCAAAGCTCATTCATTGCATCTTATCTTTTAAAATATGTTTTCAAGAATCAGTGCAGCTGGTGCTTTTTGAAATCTGCTTTCCATCTTAGAAATGTCAATTTCCAAGATTCATAAATCTGGTTTACAACTTAATATAACCCGAAAAGAAGAAATTGGAATCAGTACTTTCGCATGCTACTTGACTTAAAAAGTACAGACAAAAATTTAAACTAGGTGTGGCAGTCATATTTCGTAGCCTAATTAATAGAATACCTTTGCTAAGCAAACATGGGCAAAAGGCAAAACTCATACACATCTTTAAAAAGCAAATTAAATGGGCATTCAAAGCTAATCACAGGCAATTATTGCATTTAGGCACCAATTCTAAGCTTATTTGTAGTGTGAGAATTAATACTCTTAACCAGGAAACAAATCCAATCAATTGGGGGGCGGAGGAGGCAGAGAAAAGAGTATTTATTCTACATTCCAGTCTTTTTATTTGCCTTTAAGTTCCTTTTCTTGGGCTCCTCTAGAATCTTAACACTCGTTTCAGGCTTTTCTATAATTACTATGAGATGTTTATGGATATTTTATCTATTGACTTATTTCTCCTCACTTTACTCCTTTCAATATTGTTTATAACTAAGTTTCATGAGAGTGACAATAGAAAATAGCATGCTGGATGAAGCATGTACTAATTTCACACTGCAACAGTGGGCCTATAATTTCTACTCTACAGCAAGACACTATTCGGTGTTGCTTCCTTCTACCTTTACCACATTCCATACTTTGTTAATATGTATTTCTTTGCATCATTGGTATAAGCTATGTGTCCAAAGTTTCAACACTATTGATAAAATAATTATAGACATAGATATAAAATTCATTCAAATGATCAAAACCTGAACCCCAAGGGAAATATTACACTACGACTAGAAGGAAGGGTTTGGAGCAAACGTCTGGGCACAGTCCCTTTCTCTGAAGGAGCCGGAGAGTGTTCTCCTGCAGCAAGAAGGGAAGCAAAGCAGTGTCATGTCCTGCCTTGTCAGCTGCCATATGCTGGGCACTCTCTCCTGGATTTTTTTTCTCCTGCACTACTTCTGGAGCAGACTTTTTAGAGTGATTAACAATTTTGCTCAAGTAAGGGAGCATCCCTCCACCTTCAAGGCATCTCTCATCAAACTCCCTAAAACGGCACTTCTCACCCCCATCTTTTTTCTTTGGAGGTCTGCTTTCATCAGCATAGATCTACCATAAACAACTCACTTCAGCATCAACATTTCCCATGTTTAATTTTCCGTTTGAACAAGACATTTGTGTTACAAGCTTATCTCATTATTTTCTTGGTTATTAATAACACTGTACTCCATGTAATAAAAAGTTAATTGAAATCTCAAGGCAGTCATGAAACCATTCAGAAGTTTAACTAAAAGTCATCTTACAAAGCAACATTTTGGTCCGGTTAATGACAGAAAAATTGTTAGCTCTGTCTCATTAAAAAAAAACCCTCTTTGCAGAATAATATGCACAGACACAAAAACCATACATTTTAACCTTATTTCCGTCTCTAAAGCTCCTACAGAACCTCACAGCAACTGTTGTGACTAATTACCAATGCCAGTTAAATAAAATGACACCATAATTATCTGCTTTGAGCTCTATTTTGATAACAACCTCCTATATTCAGGCATTAATGAATTCATACTATCTTGCCAGCTACCATAAAGAGCTTAGTGAAGAAATTATTGGCATCTTCATCTAGATTAGACAATGAAAAACTCTTGTTCCTCCCAAACACATTGTTACTGAATTTAGAAGACCGTATTTTACCCTCTATGAACACAGCTTTGCTCTCCAAGATGAAATACCACTAGTGCCACTGAAATAAATGGAGTTACCAATCTGCAAAATCAGCACGAGCAAGAAAATGATGTCTGTTAGGGCCAAATGTTTCACATTAAACATACAATTGCTGGCATAAAATTTAATGTCTCTCCTGTCCATTTCCCTTAAGAAAGGGGCAGGATGTGACTCAACAGAATGCATAAGTCATTTAACAGTGCTTCGAAGCATTCTGTATTTCTAGTTTGAGTCTAAAAAGCATTTGAGGAGCAGACTAAGACTAGATCTTAGACTATTAAGGTATTAATAGTACCTCCCTGGCAGCAAAATGTTTAAATTTGGTCAATTGCAAATGCTCTCCATTGTTTTAAAAAAAAAAAAAAAAACAACGCTGTGCCTCTTCAGTACTCACGGACATGGAGCCATTTTATGGTGCTAAGAACGAAACTTCCATTCAGAAAACGCTGACTTCTGCACAAAAATGTTTTAAAGCCCAATCCTGCTGCAAGCCCTGCCTTTTGACAGAGAGAAATATGCCAAAAAAGTTTGAGCAATGCTATTCTCAAAACCATTGCGCTTCCTAAATATAGATCATTCTAAACTTAGCAGATCATGAACACATCCAAAACTGCAACTCAAAGTTAATTTTGCAGTAATATAGTACATGATAGTAAAATTATATTGCAAACATGACACATGCCTATAGTTCCTCAAAAGAGAGAACTTTCATATGAAGGAACAGCTCTCTCTGCTTCAAATAGCAAAGGACCCATCATTCTGCGACAAATTTCAGAGAACTTAGCCTTAAACGTGGAGACCGCCATGCTTGCTTCTGATGCAGTTCTGCTAAGAGTGATTCATCAACGGAGGTACAGAAAGACGGATTTGGGGGACTAGGAGGGAAGACCCCCCATTTGCTGTCCCACAGTCAGGATTGGCTGCAAATGCAGGAACGGATGCCGAGGGATACCAGACTGGACACAGAACAGCCTTCGGAATCCACGGAGGCTTTCCTCGCTGCTTTCTTATCTGCCCCAGCTCTAAGCAAGGGAAGGGCTCAAACAAGGGAACACTCTACACATCAGACTTATTCTCACAAATATTAAATAGTCTCAGGATTCCCAGTCTTCGAAGAAGTACTGTTTTCTGGCAATCCACAGATTTTTAATTTCACGTCATGCACTGGTCACTATGAGAACAATAGGACAATTCTTGCCCTGCAGTTTGCACAGCATCTATGTAGTAAGCTCAGTTGCACAGTGAGTAGCTGCAGTGTAATTACAGAGATGTAGAACAGTTATTAGCGCCATCTAAATTAAATTAGGGGATACTGAAAAAAAACCCAAACCCTTAGTATCCTTTTCACTATGCAACCTTTTTACTGTGACATTTGAATTTTTTGTTTAAGAAATACTGTAATTTTAGCATTGCTTCAGATAATTGCCTTTCACATGCATTTGACTACCGGTTATATCATTCCAGACAAGGTTAGTTGTCTCTGGCCAGTTGATTCATCATCAGCCATCAAGTTTTTCCACTGTAAAAAATAAACATTCTAGCCAGTCAAGAGGCTGGGAACATGCACTTATTATAGTGTTAAGAATAGGAGAAGTAATTAAGAATTGCAAATTTTATTAAATCTTTTTACAGTAAACGAGGCCTGTATTTTACACAGACACCATTGTAATTCAGCTGACAATGCCAGCAAACTCACCATATTTACCTACATTGCAAAAGAGACACCAGCAACCTGACTGAACTTTTAAGGTCACATGAATTTTTCAAGGTACGCTATTAAAAGCATTTATTCTTTATTTTATAAAAGCCACCCACCTTGTACACACCAGCTTGACTTTCCAGTTCTCATAACCCTGCACAAGATTACTTTATTTAGATTTTCTAACTCACAGATATTATTTTCCTTATCTTTTTTTTTTTTAAATAAGAGAACTTATTTAGGTACTTAAAGCAATTCTGGGGAGAAAAGGTGATTTGGGGGTTTGATAATGAAACGTAAATATTTTGACTGGTAGCCTTCTAATTCAAATGTAATCCACTCCAACAATGACTGAAAGTTAAATTGTAGGATGACTACATAGGTGATCTATGGCTTCAAAATTATTTTCTAGTGAACAAGTGTTATTAGTACATAAATTATCATAGCTATCCATCAACAGACGCCCTGGAGGCTGAAACATGCTCTGAAGTTGTCTCTCTGAATTAGGATGAGTAAGTCAGCAGTTTGATCTACACCTGTCCATACCGAGTCTGTTCTCAGAAAAGACAAATTTTATTTTTTAGCATTATCAGTGTGACATCTCACAAGTATTATTATATCTGATTTTAAAAAATAATGAGGCCTAACTGTCTTGACAGAATCCCTTTATTCCTCAATCATTTTGCCAATATACCGCCAAATTAGAATTCTCCGTTAACAAAATTCGTTCAGGCTACATGGATATATACACTCCACACACACATATTTACACACGCATATATAAATATGTATATACTGAATGAAGTATCAGGGCAGTATACCCTAACAAGGAAACAGTTACAACCTCCTGATCTCTTAAATGCACCTACAGCTACGACAGCTTTAGCAGTCACAAAATTCCACCTCTGTACCAAAGACCAAGGCTGTGCTACTAATCATTTACAGAATCGCTCACTGCTCACCCTGTGATTTCCACAAGAATAATTGTTGAAATGAAGATCCTGGGGATATGAAGAACAATCACCCAAATGGGGGGAAGGAGAAGACCCATCGAGCCACTTGGGGCCATCATCTGCTGAAATACCATAGTATACAAACTCCCTAGATATTCCTTGCATGTGCCCCTGCCCCATATTTTCACATCAAGTTTTAATTGCATTAATTTTCCTGTTAAGACCCTAGCCCCCAGCCTGCTGTAACTCACAAAGCCTGAAGATTGAACTGATAAATTTTAGCATGAGTTTTTTCTTCATGCTTTTACCCTGTGACTGTTGCTTGCAAGATAGCCTTGTATGTTCTTTCCCTCCCTTCACCACAAAATTAAGTGTCAGAACGTAAATTCAATCTTTGTATTCTTACCACTTATTTGACTGAGTGTTCAAAATATAAACCTTTCACCCAATAGGTTGATTTTCTACTGCATTATAAGACCGAGTTTCTCCAGGTTTATTGATGAAATGCTGAAATATTTTGTTTAATTTTGTTTATCAGCAATATGATAAAATACAGAAAAGGGCATAGATTCTCTTTTTTTGTTTTCCAAATAAATTAAAGAAGCTTGCAAATACAAATCTCAGGAAAATTCCTTTTGCTCACTTTCCTCCAGGAGTAGCTAAAGGTGTACAAATATAGGAGTGGCAAATTCCAGAGGAACTTCAAATAGATTATTCTATTTAATCATATTTATCATAAGATGGTACTAATCCTTCCTTGCGGCCACATATTTTAAAGCTCTATTTGGATACTGCAGGCAGCTTACAGGGAACACAAACTATCATTGGCCTGATTTTTAATTTAAAGTGATTTTGGAACTTGCCTGCTTCTGTACCCGCTCAGATGGATTCTGACATAACACAGAAACAACTTCTTATTTCCCAAGAGAAAAAAAGAAATGACTGAAGCTTTCAGGCATCTCTTCAGTGGGAACTCTCAGCATAATCCAAGGGTGAAATCCTACCACTGTGAAAGTCAAAAG
>VYZV01010881.1:6793-17737 GCA_013401275.1 Pandion haliaetus
AGAAAAAAAAAAAAAAAAAAAAAAAAAAAAAAACAGAGAAGGGCAGAAACAACAGAAAGGGCAAAGAAAATCATTAATTGCAGCAGGACTAGAAGAAAAGGCCTTCTCCTGACATATCAAGATTTGAGACCTGCTGCAAAAGGCAGCAGAGAGGATTAAAATTCAATGTACTTGATCTAATAAAATATTTTTTAGAAACACACACAGGGAAACAACAAGAAACATCTAGGGACAGCTTTCAAACAGGTAAAGCCCACTAGCAGACATGGAACACAAGTTTGTTTAGCTTCAGCCAGCCACTCTGGTCCTCTAGGAGGCTGCTTAGAGCCACCAGTCGAGTCAGATGCTGCCGGACAACACAGAGGCACACATTCCAGTTCCAAATATTTGACTACTGCACACAGGTAACCACAGAGTTAATGTGAGAAGACATCACTCTGTCATCCTCCTAGACTCTCAGGAAAGCAGTGTAGGTCACTTATGTACAGGATGAGCTTTTCAGAGTTTAAACTGCTCCTTCCCTCAAATTATAGCACGGAGCCAAAATACTTAATAAAAAAAAACAAACCAACTTTTCTGTATTTTATGTGAAAGACTGTATTGTATTTTTTTTTTTAATGAAGGTATTTGACACGTGGAAAAGCCCTGAGGAAGTTCTGAAGTTTCCCTTCTTCAACCTGCACCCCAGCAGTATTTTCTTTAACATTACAGTATGTACATATGTAAGTTATACTGCATTCCACCAGGTTAAACGCTGCAGTATTTATTTCTAGGCACAAAAGATACTATGTGTGTTTTTAATCCACGTCATTTCTCTCTTCCAGCCACATTTCTAAAGTGTGATACATACCATATTTTACTTAGTGCTTATATATAATACATTAAATATCTTTACACATGTACACATGCATTTCTCTAGAATAATGGATAGACTTTGTCTCTGAATTACCCCCACCACAAAGGTGTGAGAACAGAAAAACAACTCCTTCTTAACGAATTTGAGCAAAACTGCAAAACAAGAAGCCTGTGATAACGTGAAGAACTTACAGCAGAGAGTAACCATCCAGCTGGCCTTCTGAAAACAGTGCTCAGCAAGCTCATTTTAGTAACAAGGTGAAATTGTTAACACATTCAACCCATTTGCTTTCATTTGCGGGTTCATGTGGTGGAGTTACTGCCCAGACAATAGGTTACATGATTTAAAATGCATCTGCCTACGCAAGTCGGTTGAGAAACATTTACATATACTCTCATTTTAGCCAACAGTCAAGGATGGGTATTCATCACACAAGCTGCTGGGCGCACTGGCTGCCAACAGCACATGCCCTGGGCTAGTCAGCAGAAGTGTTGCTCTGCATGTGTTTAGGAGCAGGGAGGGCAGAGAGGAGGCTGATGCCCAGGCTGGATTTGACACACTCACCAGACCAGCTGCCCTGCTGAAGCCATGTGCCCACTCCAACTCAAGCAGAGCCACAGGGAGCCAGCTCCAGCACCTCCTCCACGGCTAGCAGTACAGTACACAAGTTTGTAAACTGTACAGAGCCAGCTCTGGTCAGACAAAATAATTAGTCACAACTTTGTGTCCTACTAAAGCTTCAGTATAGTTTGGGAATCGCCCGTCTCTGAAGCAGTGCAGTCATGTTCACACAGTGCTGCAACTTGCCTAACAAACCCTCTTTTGCCTGTCTTTGCTCAGCTATGTATCCTCAGCTCCTCTTTCCCTTCCAACAGCAACCCCTCTCCCAGACCCACATCCCACATCTCCCATCCCAGTGCAGCCATACCCCTCCCACACACCCCCCACTCCCCCCCAGCCAACCCCCTGCCCATTTGCAGTACCAGCTTGTTTGGGCAGGTGAAGGCCAGCACGCTCCAAGTGGCCACACACCCTCCTGAAAAGAAAAGCCGTGATGCTGAGGACCACAGGGTTGGCGTGCCGCCTCGGCTATCGAGTCCTGCCAGGCCAGGCTCTGCACGCTAGTGTCAACTTGTGTTGGCACTACAAGGGCCACTGTACCCAGTTTACCATTGTGTCAGTTGCCTGACGAGTTCCCAGACACCTACTACCAAAGACAATAGGGAATTGGCTCTATTATCATCCTTTTGCATCTCTCAGCCCCTTAAACACCTCGCTTAGAAACAAAAGTATCTTTATATATGTGTCAGCCACCCCAAATCTAACACATGCACTCAACAAGTGAAGCAACAGCTACAAATCAATGCAAAATACAGGCCTGCATCTTCAAAACATGATTAAAAACAACTAAATAATCTCAAAGGGAAAGGAGTACTTAATGAGGACTTGTAAAACGATCTAAAACAAATGTGAAAAATCTCAAAACAAAGAAAATTTGAGCTGATTCATGTCAGAGATGAGACGCCCAAGAAATGAATTAAAGGATTCGACAGGAAGTCTGAATAACAGAACCCAAACATCTTCTAAGTACAGAAGTATTCCTTTACTGCAGCTGACAACTCTCTCTTCCTAATGCAGCAGTCACTCTCAGCACTGGATTTAGCATGTATTAATTACAGCCTTTATGCATCTTAAAGCTACTTTCCATTTGCTGTGTGGGGAGACAGTCAAAATTATTTTAAGATTCAGGCTGAAAGCTGCAAACAGTGAGAAAGACAGCACCCTCATACTGGGCTTGTAGTTCTTCATCTATTTTGTGGCAGAACTCCAAGTTATTGGGGTACTGTACTTCACATGTTCTCGTTGCCATAGCAGAAGGAAAACATGCTCTGTCTCCAGGTAACGGGAAACAGTAATTCTTAAAATACAATTTTTGTTTTACATTTCAGTTAATTTTAAAAATTCTTTGCTACAATGGGACAAATTACTTTCTAAATCAGTTGCATTTTTATAAACTTCATCTTTATTAGAGTATTTGCTTGAAATTATTTCAATATTCTATGCAAACAAAGTGTTTGCATAGTAACATAAAGCAGAGGCACCTTTCTGTGATCGGATTTCAGCTTGTTTTGCTTATCATCTACATGCTTTTATTCAAGGTACAGCTGGAATGACAGACAAACCACAGCTTGTTATGATGATGATTTCAAAAGGTTTTAAACAGCAGGTTCTCTACAACAAAATTAGTTTTTCTTCACAACTGCTTCTATGGCTTATAAGTGGGCAAAGCATGCAAAATAAGTCTATCTGATAAGAAACAAAAAAGTTCTAAACTTAAAGGTCTAGAAGTTTCACAGTAGTCAAGACTCACCACACGCTTCACATTTCCTTAATAGTTCCTGGCTAATTCAAAGTTCCCATACAAACAGGTTAATTCGTCTTCCAGGTTCAATGTAAAAAAAGATTTAACCTAGAGTATGGAATTAAGCAATACTACCTGACAAACAGTGCCAGCTGCCTGGTAACTAGAGAGATTTTTAAGCACTTAGTACTACGCAGTCAGCAAATCAGGTTTTATTACACTACTCAACAAATAAAGAAATGCTCTTTAGTGTTAATAAAACAACACTGTATTGTTACTGGTCAGTATGTTTCCATTCAATCAGCACAGGCAATAAAACCATTCATTAGTCTTCAAGAACTGAATGGGGAATACTAGGCATGGGGTTTAATTCTTCTTTCAGTCAATTACCAGTGGGAAAGGCAAACTTTACCTTCAATTAAAATCAAGCAGAAACTCACAGACAGTGAATGATGCCTTTTCTCTAACAGTTCTGCAATGAAAGCCAGCAGTTAACTGCAAACTGACTTAATTTAGTTCTGCATTTCCTCTAAGCACATCAAATGAAAGAGGTGAGCTGGAAATTCCGGCTCCCGTATTCAATTTTGCATTCTGAAACATAATTTCCAAGTCAGAAGATGCAATTTTCACAACAAAATTTAAAACCTTTCATCTCAGTGAAGTGAACTGAACTTCAAGGAGGTGGGCAAGAGGGGAACAAAGACTGCCAACTTCCCAGGTGTCCATTAAACAAGCCATCAAGCAAATGACCCAGACTTTTACCTGTTCACTAGTTTTTAAGGTTACTAAACAAAATCAGCTAGACAGGAAACCAGGCAGCTGGGCAATCCTTCCCAGCTTGCAAGTCAAATAACACAGGGGTCTCTGCAACCACCAAGCAGGTGGCCAAGTGACAAAACATCAGAGGCAGACAAAGTTTCAGTGGAAATGATGCATTCTAGCAGAACATTTCAAGTCCAACAAATCACCAGGCTTTTCTGTTTGAGCATTTTATGGGTTTTTTTTCCGTAATAACATTTCAAAGGAAATTTTTACCAATTCTTGCACTCAGAACAAGAAACTAGTTTCTATGTAGCACTGTATTTTAAAAGAAAATTGCTTACAGCAAGTTTTCGTAGACTGACTCAATTGTACTTCCAGATCTACAACTTACCCATCTCTTTGATCACATAACTTCTCACTTGTGCCTCAGTTAAAAGAACTGCAGAAATAGCAGAGGTTATATGGGAAGCAATGACAGGACAAAGCTGAATTGTTAATTGCACAGATACCCACTCTAATCAGTAGCCCACACAATAAAGGCAAGAGGCTCCATCGGTCTCCACAGACCGCTTTATGAAGAACTTTTTATTTCTAATCCTTCTCTTAGGCACTTCAGTATTTTAAGGAACATACAAATATGGCACTGATCACTATCACAGAGAAAACAAGTTAAGAAACAGGCACTTGACCATTAAAACTACTTCCCTTTTATTCAGTTCTTGCATTTAAGAGATCTAATACATGTATCGTAAAAACAATATAGTATAGGGCAATAGAAGAGAATTATCATCACAAACCACATCCCTGAACCCCTCTAGCAGTATAGCAGATACTAGCTTGCACATGCACAAAATAAAAAGCACAATACTTAATGAGTAATTTCTGTAAATATTACCAATAAAATATGATTATTACTGCATCTTACAATTTATTGTATCTTTTATTTGCCAAGACTTAATCTATTACAATTCAATAAAAAATTTAATAGAATATTTAATTTGCTCTTCCAAGTAATTGTGTTTTTCCAAATGCAAAAAAACTGGCTGAGATTCTTTGCAGTACAGCCTTTAAATACTGTAAGCAGATAATTCAGTCAGGGTACAGACATCAAATCAGTCTGATGCTTTTTCACTCTTGGGTTACCTGTACTCTTTCCACTATTGCTCCAGACAACCATTAGACCAATAAAGCTTGAATAAGAGCATGAGCTAAGGTATTTAAATCATTTATAAGAGAGTATCAAGCAACAGCTACAGCTGCTTCTGGGGAGGGGGAGTGGGGAGAAGGAAAAGTAGCTTGCTTTTATTCCTTACTATATTCAGAAAATCTAGATGAATTGACAAATTTGAGCTACTGTAGGAAGAACTGCAAAAGAGCTTTTTCTACCAAAAACTACCTCAGCTTTTTTATTATGCATATTGCACAGACAAATAATTTTTAGTTACTTCTTCATGGCTTTCCATCCATATAGTTGTTCTCTGTACTATCCTTCAAGTTACTGTTGCCCCACAAGCCTGTATTAAACAGCAACCAATACAAAATGAGTGCCCTGTCTGACAATTCATCAAAAATAGGTTTGGCAAATGAAGAACAGCTGTTGTATTTCCCCTATCCCCTTCATCCCATCTTTAAATAAAACCCCCATCTTTAAATAAAACAACAACAAAAAAAAAAAACAAACCCATAACCTTGCAACAGTTCTGTGGTCAGTTCTGGAGTTTTGGAGTTTTATTAGGTATATTTATTAGGCATAAAACCTGCAGGTCAGCTCTAAGCCCAGTCTACCTTACAAAAAAAGTTACTTGTGGTTGACAGCTGGCAAATCTAAGTCCTCTGATTTTAAAAGTCTACAACAGACCAAAAAGCTGATCAACTTGATAGATAGCAAATCCAAGTGAAAATTATGAAAACCAGATAAAACATTCCACTTTGTAATTGGAGATGTTACACACCAATAAATTAAATTTCCCCCCCCCCCATAAGAACGCCCCAACACTTTAGTTCACAGCTAATTCTTGGCAGGGAGGGGTGGCATTTATCATTTCAGAAGTATCTGTTTCACAATAAAATCCTCAGCTGGGGAATGGAAATCAAGGACTCCGTGCTGAAGAGCAGTTACTCAAAGACAAAACTAGTAGAGTGTTCAGTGGAGTATCTCAAAATCTCTGCCACTGGTGTTGAACTAAAATCATTCCTTGAGAATAGTGAAAGTTCTTCAAGTTATTGATATGCACTGCAACAGATCTTGAATGTACTGCTTAAAAAAAAAAAATGTTGAATTTCCAAGGTTCTAAAAACTTTGCTGTGTTCACCACTTCCAAGATAAACTCTTTTCTCAGCCTACTTACTGAACAGTAACTCACAACTCCCTTCTGTGTAAGGACGCATCCATGAAACTTTTAATGGCTTTTCTACCCTCATCAAGACAGAACTTTCTCATCATGTTAACAACCCAAAAGAAATACAGGAGACATGTATGTACGAAATTCAAACAGCCTGTTCAACAAGCTATGAAAACCACCAACCATCAGTAGGATAGTAACAGCACAACAGAAAACTTATGCTAACTCATATTATTCTGAAGAGTGCAATTAGGAAAATAAAAAGGGATACATAAAAGCAGACTCTCAGAGGCCTTAAGCAAGGTACCCAACTTGAAGAAACTTTCAGTGAGAACTTTGTATTTGTGACCATACTTTACAAAAACCTCTCTCAGTTTCAGAACAGAATATGTTAACCCAAATAATTCCTCCTTTTCCAGTCACAATGTATGCTACAAATGAATTTCATTCTGGATGGGTAATATTACAGCGTGGGGTTTTTTTGGTTGTTGTTGATCAAAAGCAGGTTTGGGTTTTTTTAATATCTTTTATACTATGACAGCCATCACCGGTAAAACAATGGCAATTGCTAGACTACTTTATTCCTTTTCTTAGTAGCACATTACATGCTGTAAAACTTCAACAGGCCCCGTGCTAAAAACCCCAACAGCAAACTTACTGAAGCCAGTGAGTCTCCACCTAGAATCAACTGCAAGATCAGATTATGGATTTTATCTACTCTCAGAGTTGTTACAGGGCTGTAAAGAAAAACTGGAGACTTATCTTCATTTCCCTACCACGTAAGTCGTTCTGGCTAAACAGTACTTATACGAAAGACTGCGAACAGTGCCCACAGACAAATTTATGTCACTTTTTTTTAATAATAATAATAATAATAATAATAAGGATAAATTGCTATTGTCAATTGCATATCTCTGCCAAACCTTTGAGTCTGTGCAACTGTGTCAGGCTTTTTATAATATATTTCCAAGACAAATATCAAAGAAAAAGAAAACATTTGCAAGTAACATTTAAAATGTTCGAGCCATTCGACTAGAAAATTCCATACTTTAGAGAACTTGAAATTTTGCTGGGCTGCCTTTGTACCAGGAATACACAGCACTTTGAAGCATCCTTACACATTGGCAAATATCACGTTTATAAGAACTTTAAAAGCCACAAAACCTGTAGTTTTCTAGTGAGTTATGCTTACAGGCTGGCTGCTTTCCAAGGTAAGCATAGTAGAAACAATAGATCAGTTACCTGGCAGGCTTTGAAACAAAAGAGGAAGAATGCAGTAGTTCTGCAGAAAATTTACCAATTTTTCATTTCCACTAGAAGCAGCAGAAACAGTTTATTCGCATTTGTTCCATTTCTGGACATGAAATCCTGTTCTCAATCTGTTAGGTTTTGGTGAAGACGGAACACCCAAAGCTATATAGCCAAAAACCACACATTGCCAAACTGTTGTCCCGCTACTAACTAATAATATTTCTGCTTCAAGACCTTACAGTAAGAGATGAAGTTCTGCTGTGCTTTTCAGAGCCTTCTAGAGAACAGTCTTCAAATCTCATTTGCACAGCTCACCAGCAGGATCAGTCAACAGCGTATCTGGATATTTCTCAGATTATATTACAAATCAGTGTTAAGAACTGTAGCTTTAACCCTGTCTTCAGCTTTGTAATTATTTCTTTCCACCAGCTACAAAGGGAAGCTTCTCTTCTGACAGAACTCCAAAGGGATGTCCTCAGGGCTTCAAGTCGATCCAGGTCTTCAAAGCCATTTCTAACAGATCATTGCATTTCACAGCATAAATACTTCTTCCTTCATGCATCTGCGTGGTGCTGTGCATAGATGCAAGCTTTGCCTGGGAAGACGCACAGCTGAGTTAGGCGATCTGTACTTGAGCTAATAAAGCTCCGTGTCTCAGCAGGGATTCTCAGCCCATGCACAGCGGCAGGCTGATGCAGATACATTGCTTCTGGTTCCAGAGCTACTGAATCTGATTCTATAAAACACACAACATTTTTCTTCAAACTTTAAGTGTTCTCAAAGCCAGAAAATGTTTTACCAATATAGTATAATAAAGCAACTCATGTTTCTTGTTAACGCTTAATGGCTTTGGTCCCTCAAACACACAGGAAGATATGAGCGACCTTTGATTCTTATAAAGTGTTTTGCATTTAGATGCAAAGGACCCAGTGCTACTGACAAATGAATAACAAAATGTTTTGCATGAACATTTAGCAAGGTCATTTTATCCTGTAACAAATTACCAGTATAGGAAGCTAAATAAAGTGATTCAATGCAGAAGCAACTGGGGAAGTTATCTGCCAGTGCTTATGCAATACCTTACTAAGTTGCCAGAAGACAAATGGAAAAAAGCAACATCTAGCTTTTGAGCTTTGTATTATGTAAAATAGTAGCTCGTTTGAAACAGAATCTCAGTTTCTAATAAAGTGTGCCAGAACCGAAAGGAGCTTATAAAAAAGAATTAAAAGTGGTTTAATAGGTCTTTTATTTCCCATCACAAAGACCAAGTCAATGTTACAGTAAAAATGAGTTTCAAGTCAGCTGCAAATACATTTGGCAGTTGCAGATTCATTAGACAGACATGCTGTGGCAGAAACATAGATGCTAGCTGATCCAAGAATAAAGTATCCATGAGATAATTAAAGAGCAGCAAGTGACCTAGTCAGGGAAATAACCCATTATAGCTATTCAGGGACTACGAGATTTTACACGTGAGCAATGCTCTAGCTTAACAAGAGCTATTAGGAAAAAAGAGGGAGGAACGAAGGAAAGCCTCACAAGAGCTATAGATAAAGAGCCACACAACACACATTTGGGGCACTGTTATAGACCAGTTGACCACTTCCAGTCTCCAACTCAGTACCACTCATGTTGCTACAAAAGTGCCTTAACAACTGCAAAGTGATAGGGGAAAGGAACAAAAAGACAGAACAACTTTTAAAAGACTGTGATCATTGAAGCAGAAAATTGTTTGGATAGTTAACGAATCTAGGCTGCTCATACCTCAGGGATGAGAGGCCAGAAGATAAATATTCTGACCTATGCCAAAACTATCATGTGGAAGATAAAGGAGACAAGTGACAAGATAGATATAGTCTAGGGAAGGTTATTTATTGGTATCCCCCCTCCCCCTTAAAAGAAATAATAATAAAAGAGGAATCTAAGAGGAAATGCAATGACTCAATCTTTGCACTAGATAAATCATGTCCAAAAAAGGAAGATAGTATCTAGATTTGGCTGTGCAGATCATGCTACCAGAAATATCTAAATCAGGAATCTTCTCATAGCAGTTTCTATAGTCATGGAACATGTTTAATAGTCAGCTGTATCTAGACTTTTCTTCAGGCCAGACAGATTTAGAGTTAATGACCTAGCAATTCATTATAAGGATTTTTTTTCCTTTTTTTTTTAACCCTGCTCTTGCTACAAGAATTTCTCTTCCAAAAAGATCTAGCATTCTCTCAGTTACTTCCAAGTGGGAACACACCCTGGCATATGTTTCCCCTTTTACCAAGTGCCCTGACCTTTCAGGAAAATGATTATACAAAACCACAGCATTTCTGGAAAGAATCCACTATTTCTGATTACCATACTAGTATCACAGAAACTGAAGCTACAAGAGCTTATCTTCAAGCTGTAAAATACAGTCATTAATAAGTTAAATACCTGGGCAACTGGCTAAGGATATGTATGAGAAAGCACATACATCTTTCTAGTTGCATTTGCAGAATTCCCAAATGCAATCAATCACAGCTCTTGAAATGACTTTAATGAGTTCACTGCAATGGGCACTGTGGAGGTGAAATTTTTATGGGAGAAATTAGTAATCACGGACTTGTCAAAAACAGATGCTTATGACATTCTACTTCCTTCTCTTCCTCATCAGTTTGAGGCTTCTCCCCGTGCCTTATGAAAGTAAACAACACAGTGCTGAAACTCTCAGTACTCACAAATAACCAAAGGACAGTATACCTTTACATACTGGGACACTTTGCATTCAAACAATGCAAGAAAATTAGTTGACTTCTGGCATGACTGCAAGGCATGCTGAAGTTAAAACCAAAAAAACCAAAAAAACAAAAAACCCACAATCACAAGCACAGCTACAAAGACGAACACAGAAGCGCCAGCATAAAAGTAACAGCATTGACTATGAAATACCCGTGTGTCTCAGAGCTAAGTGACATTTTTCATCTGAGCACGAAACAGACAGCTATCTTATCCTATACTGAGATGTTCAGCTCTGAAATATTTTTATTGCCAGCATGACCATCAAGCAAACAGCTTGATAAACAAGAGCAAGAGTAGCGATGGCAAATGATGCAACACAAAGATCGAAGACCTGATATTACACAGAATCACCTGGAGTCTATTAAAGCTATTCATTTATGCTAACATAAGTAATACTAATAAAAGCATGGAAACTATTTAGAGAATCTATAGTTACAAGACCTTCATCAAACAAGGGACAGTAAAATTGTTCCCACTCTTTACTAAAATGTTATAAATTAATTAACTGGCAGTTGGGTCAACTTGCCATCTTTCCCAGAGGCACAAAACCAAGACCACCTGCAGGGATGCTGCTTTCCAAGCTCATGGGTGGAATGAAT
>VYZV01010884.1:0-11892 GCA_013401275.1 Pandion haliaetus
ACTCTATCCCAGCTGAAACCAGGACAAAAGGCTGCAAAGTGGACAGACAAGAGACAACAGGCATGAGTCCCTTCAGGGGAAATTCTGTTTGGATGTAAGAAAAAAAAAAAAAGTCTTTAGGACAGTTAAACATTGGATAGGCTGCTCATACCAGTGGTGGAATCTCCCTTAATGAAAACCTTCAGGATGGCTTGAGAAGGCCATAGCTAGCCTAGTCTATGCCCCTGCTTTCCACAGAGGGTTGGATCAAAGGATATCCAGAGGTCCTTTCCAGCCTAGAGTTTTCTAACATTCTGTAATTGTATCTTTCATCCCCCAAAATGCATTTGATTCATGGAGGACCATTAGTCAAATTAATCTGCATTTATCAGAGAAGTGAATTTGAAGTGGACCAGTTTTACTACATCAAACTCCTCTGTGGATACTCTCATTCACCATTTAAGGGGTCTTAAGTTGATTTACAGTAATTCACTTTCCTTAGTCAGTTGAAAGGTCAATGTTTTCTTGAAAGCATAGACATTCTCCATTTTTTAATGTTTATATTTAAATTCTGAAGATGTGCTCAGAATGTTGGTCAATCACATATAAATAAATAAATGCAGGTTTGGAAAATTGCAGCTCTCTCCAGTCAGAACATTAAGATACCTCTAATACTCACACTATCTATCATCAGTGAATAATAAAAGTTTATATCTGTATTGCACCAATCTGGTCACTTGATGAAAACATCTCAATTGGTACATCCTCATTCAGACATTTATGTTGTACTGGTACAGCTGCCAGGTTATTTGACTAACAGTCCATCTGCGACAGACACATTATGATTTGGAAATACCAGCGAATTTGGAACCACACAGACTTTAATCATTACAGAAAAATGCACTTTGCCACCTTCAACTGAATAGCACTGTAAGGTTAAAAGTGTCTAGCATTACCCATTAATCATGTCTTGGTCTGTTTAAACACAGACACAGCATGGATATTCATATGACTTGTCAGAATATTGTAAAACATGGACATTTAAGAAGGAGACCTGGGGATGCAGCATGAATGCTGATTTTCACTGATATATAACCATAAGGAGGGGAGCAGCGGTCAACTGATAAATCTGTCTTCTCTGCAGTAAATTTTCATCTCATGGAAATACAGTGTGGTGGCCCACTTAAACCACGCAGCAGAATACTTGTCCTGCAGAGGCACAAATTACATCATGTCAGCTTCTTTCATCTTAATTGCTCCCTTTTTTGCTGCACGGAAATGAACACTTGAAAACGCGTAGTGAACTCTTGAACTGATCTGCAGGCCTATATGGAATGTGCACCTCACTGTACTTTATGTGATATGAAAAAATGGCCCTGAAAAAGAATGCAAATCAGACTGTGTCAATGCTATAAGAAAAAAAAATGCCTAGGATAGATGTAGCAGGTTTTGCCCAGTTTAATTCAATTTCTTGGAATTCTGTTTTGGATTTCAGTCCCTCTTTAAAGAATGTTTGCATCCTGAAGAAAGAGGTGTGCTTTCAAAGTAGGGTAATAATGATGCATAAATTGCCTGCTTTGATGCTTTGTTCAAAACTCTTTGAAGCTTGGGTCTAATCTGTATATAGGCACTACAGAGACAGGCAAAGTTGATAGGACAAAATAATAATAAAAAAAAAGCTTTCAGGTTCTTCTGCTCATTCCTATGCACCAGTGCACCTAATTCACATTTCTTAAGCAGTCTGTAACCTGTGTCAGTCTCCAAGAACAATGATGCTTCTGTAAGAGCTGATTCAGCAGAACAAGAACTAACAAGAACAGCCCTGCAGTATTTGAAGCCATGAATACAAAAAGCAAATCAGGGCTGGAACTAAACTCCCTGCTCTGAACTGCTCCAGTGCAGAAATACCTTTGTTTTACATATACTGTTAACAATGAGCTGTATATAAACAGTGTCAAATTTAAAACATTATCAATATTACAAATGTCTTCAGCACTTCATTTTTATGCACAGATGCTGTGAGCGTTCACCTCAAAAGAAAATGTAATCTCAATCTCTAAGAATACACACTAATGAAAGGAAAAGAGTTCCTCTTTATTTTATTATTCTTAAAAATAAATTGATTTCTACTTTATATTGTGAAAGGCTGGTGAAGTGACCTCATTTACATGAGGGACTTGTCATTAACAGATCCTCTCTTAACAGATCCACAATTCCTTTTAATTAGACCACTGGATAATTTAGCACAACACACTTTCTGCACGCGGGGCTTGTATTTGTAATGTTGCAACAGCAAGAAGACTCATCCTAGAGGGCAATCACATCAGCTATGTGTTTTACAGAAAACTTTCTGTTACAATGTACTACATATAATTATTTCTACAGTGCATAAAGGCCTAACCCTAAAGCAGAGTTCTTTTCTGCTGTTAAGAACTGTGAAAAACCAAAAGCATAGAAAGAAATTGGGGCAAGAGAGGTTAAACATGCAGCAGTTTGTGTTCAGGTAGCAAAAGTGACAGTACTGAGAGTATAAATGTGCAACTGGAGTGTCCTGGCTCACACTCAAGTGTCTTCTTTATTGGGTTTTGTCACTTCCCTGCAGCTATCAGCTGATGTCTCACAGAAAAATATAAAATTCACACGGTAGATAATGGGGACAAAAAGAACAGTCTTCAGTAGGATATGACTGCTCTCCTTCTAAAGTAAGTATCTCAAACAGGTCAGATGAGCTAAAATCAAAGTTTTGTTTTGATTTGGTTTTTTTTTCCCTATTGATTACAAAGGATGTTTAAGCTGACAAGCTCGGACACTGCCATTTTGCCTACAGGCTTCTTAGCTTGGGTAAGATTGCTATACTTAGAAATGTTGTTGCTATACTTAAAGAGATGTTGTGAGAAGGACAATGCTTATGTTCATAAGACAGTAAGACCTGAATCACTTAGGTATTTTGATGATTAGTCCACAAAACTATACTGATGGCACCCTCAGGTAACTTTGGCTATATTTAAATCCCCAGGCAGATTGGCAGAAATTTGCTTGTTGTAAAATATAGGAACAGAATGTACTTGTAAATTCATCTAGTCTACCTCCAGCCAATGCACTATACTTAAATTCACAGACTGGTGCTTTCTTAGAGATACATACTTTACTAATTCTCTTCTAAGGAAGATGGGAGTGGCAGGGAAACTGTACAGCTATGAAATCATAACATATGATGAGGGTGTACCTTCCGCGTGATCTCATGGAGACCTGAGGTGTCCCTACCTGCTACATGCTACAGCTTCTCTCCTGTTGTGCCAATCCAGTTGCTGTGTAGTGTGGGTCAACATGCGAAAGAGCTGTGTCTAACATGGAAAGGAGAGAAAGCGGAGAAATAGGAGCTATTTGGGGAGAGACGATGGCTAACACCCCTTTACTTCTATCATAAATCCACATCACTGTGTGTGGGAGTTTCTCTGGAGAAATTATCATGATTTCTTCACTCTTAAAATGTTTTCACCTCAGACTTTGTGATTCAGAGCGCTGTTTTGGCAAAAGGAGAGAACGAATCACAGTTATTACTGTTATCTTAGCCTATAAACAAGACAGCATGTTAACTATGTGAGATAAGAAAGAAGAAATACAGAACAAACAGAGGTTAGACTGGCGAGTCGGAGTCCTTTAGTCCCATTTCAGAACATAGATATGAATTCATCAAAGGCAAAACAAAAAATCCACACTGTCTTGGTAAGACATAAAACCCTCAGAAAAGAAGAGAAGTGGAAGCTGGCAGCTCATTAAGGTTGCCTAGCAGGCCATTCCTGGGAAGAACGAGGTCACGGCTTCAGCACCTGACCATGGACTGGCAGCATTGTCTTTGGTGATGGTACCAGAGACAGGGAACATAAAAGTAGTTTAGTCTAGAGCACACCTCTCCCAGAAAGTTAACGTACATATCAGTGAATAAATATTTACTTAGGAGCAGTTCATACAATAATAGTTCTATGTCTCTGGGCTTAGAAAAAACCATGACAATCAAGTGATCCAAAGAGTGAAGGACTACAGACCTTCATCAGAAAGACACTTTTTTGTAATTAATTTTGCTGAACTTATTAAGTTGTATAAACTGCTAGACACAAATAAATGACACTGCAGTTAAACTGACAGAAGATACACTAAAACCTTAATTGCCCCCATTTAGTGATCCAGAAAAATAAACAATGAAATTATTTTTTATTAAGAAGACTATTTATGTTGCTTACTAGGACCATTGTTGAATCTTGACTGTTGTGGTTTCAGCTCAGCCGGTAACAAAGCACCACACAGCTGCTCGCTCACTCCCCACCCCCTACCCTAGCCACGCTGGGATGAGGAGAAAATACAAAGGCAGGCTCATGGGTCAAGACAAGGATTGGGAGGGATCACTCCCCACTTATGGTCACAGGCTAAAGACAGGCTCAACTTGGGGAAGAAACAAAATCAATTTCATTTACTAAAAATCAAATCAAAACAAGGATGATATTAGGAAGTGAAACCAAACCTCACAACACCTTTCCCCCCCGCCCCCTTCATTCCTGGCTCAACTCCACTCCCAGTTCTCTCTCCCTCCTCCCTCCGGTGGCACAGAGGAACAGGGGATGGGAGGTTGGGGGGGTCAGCTCACCACACATTGTCTCTGCCACTCCTTCCTCCTCAGGGGGAGGATTCCTCACTCGTCCCCTGCTCCACCCTGGGGTCCNTGAAACCAAACCTCACAACACCTTTCCCCCCCGCCCCCTTCATTCCTGGCTCAACTCCACTCCCAGTTCTCTCTCCCTCCTCCCTCCGGTGGCACAGAGGAACAGGGGATGGGAGGTTGGGGGGGTCAGCTCACCACACATTGTCTCTGCCACTCCTTCCTCCTCAGGGGGAGGATTCCTCACTCGTCCCCTGCTCCACCCTGGGGTCCTTCCCACGGCAGACAGTCTTTCACGAACTTCTCCGTGAGTCCTTTCCGCGTTCTGCAGTTCCTCACAAGCTTCCCTGGCATGGGTCCTTTCCATGGGCTGCGCTCCAGTCACACACTGCTCCAGCGCAGATTTTACCATGGAGTTACGGCCATCTTTGGGAGCCTCCGCTCCACCGTTCACCTCCATGGGCTGCAGGGGGACAGCCTGCCATCTCACTACGGGCTGCAGGGCCATCAGCCTCCTCAGGCGCCCCTCCTCCCCCTCCTTCTTCACTGACCTCGGTATCTGCAGAGGTGTTCCTCTCACATTCCAATCCCACCACTCCCTGCAGCTTCCCCTTCTTAAATCTGTTCTCCCAGAGGCGCTATCACCGTCACTGATGGGCTCAGCCTGGGCCAGAGATGGGTCCGACTTGGAGTGGGGGGGAGCTTCCAGCAGCTTCTCACAGGAGCCACCCCTGCAGCCCCCTTCCCCGCTACCAAAAAGACCTGCGCCACACAAACCCATAACTGCTGGAGCAATGTGTGACTTGAGAGCAGCCCGCGGAAATGGTCCACGCCAGGGAAGTTTGTGAGGAACTGCAGCCCGTGGGAAGGACCCATGTTTGAGAAGTTCTTGAAGGACTGTCTCCTGTGGGAGGGACCCCCACAGTGGAGCAGGGGACGAGTGAGGAATCTTCCCCGAGGAAACGAGCAGCAGAGACATTGTGTGGCGAGCTGACCTCCAACCCTCGTCCCCTTTTCTCCTGTGCCACCGGTGGGAGGAGGGAGAGAGAACTGGGAGTGGAGCTGACCCGGGAAGGCGGGAGGGGTAGGGGAAGGTGTTCTGAAGTTGGGTTTTCCTTCCTAATACCGTTGGTTTTGATTTGATTTGTAGTAAATTAAATTGATCTTGTTTCTTCCCCAAGTGGAGCCTGTCTTTTGCCCGTGACCATAAGTGGGGAGTGATCCCTCCCAGTCCTTGTCTCGACCCGTGAGCCTGCCTTTGGATTTTCTCCTCATCCCAAAGTGGCCAGGGGCGGGGGGGGGGAGTGAGCGAGCAGTTGCTTGGTGCTTTGTTACTGGCTGGGCTGAAACCGAAACCATGACAATAGTAAACACAAGAACTTGTTGTAAATGAAACTTGTCTCATTTTAGGTGTCCTCCTAGTTCAATTTTATATGAATGTATGTAATTTTTTTTGTGAATATGTAAAAATGTATTGCATTCATCAATTTATTTATACTCTCGGGTATCAAGAGGCAACTGGGAGATACAATGTTGGACTTAAAGACACCTTACCCTTCAGGAGCAGGTTGGGGAGTTCCACTGGAATGGCGTTGGTTGTATAAACAGGGCTAGATGCCACAGGCTCCTAAATAGCTCTCAGGTAGTCATTATATAGACATCTTTATCAGAACTAATTGAGCTAGGCTGTCTTTATAGCAAATGGAGAAAAACTTTTATTTATTTTTTTCAGAATATGAATATTATGCCCTATTTCAGATACGTAGTTTAAGATTAAGCCAACCTTCTATCTAGAGGTCCCTATAAACAGGGGTCTAGACAAGTAGGGCAGATGGAATGATCTACGTTTGGTCATACAGGTTTTCAACTTTCTTTCCATATCCCCATATCACATACATATGCTGGGCTGGCCTTGAGATCCCTGAGCTAGTGCTAACCAAATCAGCTCCAGAGCTGTTAAACCTTATCCAGCTGGTTCTGCTTCTGAGTTAACTAGCCCTGTCCAGTGTGTCAGGTTAGGCTTCCAAGCTAGAATTTAGACCTCTTGCATGATTGGTATTTTCTATCAGCTGGGTTATACATACTATTTTTCACTATTGTGAGTGTTATGGACTTCGTTTTTAGATGTTCAACTTTCTCCCAGTGGGTTGGGAATTTAGACATCCTTGATATATAATTTAGTAATTACACTTACAACCCGAAACACATATGTGGTACATACCGTATATTTAAGCAATAAAATATTGAAATTCCTATTTGGAATTAACCATTTCTCCCTACATGTAGTAACAGTTGCTTTTTAAATGTGGTATTTGCTGAAACAGGAATTCTGATGGCTATTATGTTTATGGAGTAAAGGTAAACTTTTCCATGTTATAGATTTACGCAGTATGTGTTTTATACACATGGAAATAAAAGTTTCTCTTAATTTGATTTCATGTCTTCAATTGGCCAAGTCAGATAATCTTTTTCCCTTGGAACTTCTCCTTACATAGTCTTTACATTTTGACAACTGTTCATGTGAGTAACTGCTAATGGTATATAATCTCAGATTAATGCCAGAGACATTAACCCCAAAAAAGGTGAAAATTACTATAAACTTAAATTTTTAAAACATGGAAAAGTACAAAGCAGACATGAGATATGTTGAGATAATCTCATGTTTAAACTGAGACAAAAGACTTGAAGAGTTTAAGTCTCAGGCAATCTTACTAGAGAAGTGATAGAACTCATAAACATTTCAATTACTACCTAACACAAACCTCATGCTAGAACTGATTCAGACTAATTAGCATTTCAAAGTATTTATGAACTCTGCCAGTATATATACTAGTGTCCATGAGAATCATTACTTTTAGAACATAAGCACTGTAGTTGACTCCTGACAGTTTATAAATAAAATAATTTTCCAGTTCTAAATATTAAGTGAAACATAAACAATCTCTAAACTATAAACTAAAGTAGATTGAATTGAGCTGAAACACCTACTTTACAACAACCACTTCTAGATGAAACACTTGATTAAAAAGAAGAAATATCAAACTACATGGAAATTACAGTCAATTTCAGGATATAGGTTTATACATTCTTTTTCCAGTTCATGCAAGAACACTGTGACTTACACAGTCAAAGGAATATAATTTATCATCAGTTCTATGCCTGCAAAAAGAGGGCTATTGTATTTGATTCTATTCTTGATGTATTTTTCTCTGTGTCTATAGGCCAACAAATTGATACCATTTATGTACAAGATTAGCTTCATTAATTGTGCAGGAATTGCAAGTAGTTTTTCAATTGAGATAATTTGTAAGCATTTCTAGGATTGGGGACATAAATTATTAAGCCTTTGTGAACAATTGCTGCTTTCTGTGCTTTTGGGTTGCCAAGTGCAATGGAACCTTGATCTTGATCAACATTTAAAGACAATATTTAATACACATCAAAATCATTATGCTGATTGGTACACCAATCAGCAATCACTTGCTAGGAAGATGTTCCCCCTTTAAGCCAGACTTTATCACAAATTGGACGAATACCGGTCATACTTACCTAGATGTTTTTTGATTCAAGGATTATTAGTCACTTGCATTTGTATTTGTTGAGGATGACTTTATTATCTTTTTTCAGTGAATACATAAATATAAATACATTTACGCAGCCTTAACCACTCAAAAACCTATAGATATTATGAACTTAAATATTGTGGACTATTTAAGAGACTTAAGATAGAGTCGTCACTGAAGATAATATAATTCCATAAAAGCCAAATTAATTTGATTAAGTGGTAACAACAGAAATCAGGGAACTACACACCAGAAAGACTTTTGAAGACACAGTTTCCCAACCGCCAGAACAAAATGGAGAATAACATGGTCTTTGTAAAATACTTTTTCATAGCTTCATAGTGGAGGAAAATTATCAGTGAACCTATACCTGCATCAGTAAATCTGCATATTCATAATGTCTTTAAAATGGGGTTAATACTGAGGCAGCAAAATTTACAGAGCAGCCCACGGAAAGGACCCGCCCCAGGGAAGTTCGGGAAGAACTGAAGCCCGTGGAAAGGACCTGCGCCAGGGAAGTTTGTGAGGAACTGCAGCCCGCGGAAAGGAACCACGTTGGAGAAGTTGGCGAAGGACTGTCTCCCGTGGCAGGGACCCCATGGTGGAGCAGGGGACGAGTGAGGAATCTTCCCTCTGAGGAAAGGAGCGGCAGAGATGATGTGTGGCGAGCTGACTCAATCCCCATCCCCTGTTCCCCTGCGCCGCCGGGGGAGGAGGTAGAAAGCACCGGGAATGGAGCTGAGCCGGGAAGGTGGGAGGGGTGGGGGGAGGTGTTCTGATGTTTGGTTTCCCTTCCTAATACCCTTGGGTTTTGTTTTTTATTTGATTTGTAGTAAATGAAATTGATTTTGTTTCTTCCCCAAGTTGAGCCTGTCTTTTGCCCGTGACCATAAGTGGGGAGTGATCCCTCCCAGTCCTTGTCTCGACCTGCGAGCCTGCCTTTGGATTTTCTCCTCATCCCAACGTGGCCAGGGGCGGGGGTGGGGGGTGAGTGAGCGGCTTCGTGGTGCTTTGTTACCGGCTGAGCTGACCTGAAACCACGACAACATATTAAAAAAATATAGTGGAAACTAATTTTGTCAAAGGATTAAAAGATAAATGTTCAAAAATGCATTAGACAAATTCATGGAATAACACCTTATTAGGATGGTAAAAAAAAATTTTAGGCATAACTTCTCATTCTGGAAGTCTTTAAACAGTGATGATACAGCCAGTAATGGTGATATGAGACAGGATGCAAGAATTTCTGGCTTTTGACCTGATTTTTTATGGCTGGTTTTGCATGACTTACGTCATGCAAAACCCCATGTGTACCTTGAGAGTAAATGCTCCTGAAGTTATATCTATAGTGCACTGAATTAAAAGAAGATGGGAGCTTCATATTCTTTAATACTTTGTGACTATTTCTATAGTAAACACCCATTCATCTTAAGACATTCCTAACACAGCTATTAACAGATAAATATTCAAAACAGATCAGTACATTTTAACTGCATGACTCCCACTGAAATCAGTTGGTCTCCTTGAGGGATAGTGAAGAACACTGTTGTAGAAATAAAAGAAATAAATCAGAAGAAACAGCTTAGAAATTTTTTTTTGCTACATTTATTTTTCACCAGAAAATTATTTGGTTTTCAAAAGTCTTGCTTTCTTCTCAAGCATGTATCTTAAGGCTCCAGAGACATAGGAGAGCATAGAATTAAAATATCACTTACTAGCCAAGGTGCTGCCCACCTAATTAATTACGGTAAGAACTGGGATACTCAAAAAACCACCTTACAGAGATAAGGTATTAATCAGAAAAGATATTTGAACCCTTAAAAAAAAAAAAAAAATCATGCCACATTAAGCATATCAGGTTCCTGCTCTTTTAAAACAAAGGCAATATTTTCCAAGTAACTGAATTGTTACATTTTGGTTTTCCCTTAAATTCAACTCAGTTGAAATATATATGGTTTCTAGTACGTTAATTTTAAAGAAGAGAGTCCTCTTCTGGGAAAAGATAAAGGCATCTTATGTTTAATTCATCCATTTCCTAGTGTGCAGAATGGATTCTAGAAGGAAAGAGTGGGAGGAGAAATCACTGGTCTGGAAGATACGTTACATGTATAACATAAGAAATGAAGCAGCCAGCAGTGGAATAATAGTGGCAACATTCAGATTTTCAAATGCCAGACCATGTTTGCCTCTGGTAGATAGATATGAAGAACAAATATATTTTGTTAAAAGAAAATAATAAGTGATTACACCTTGATTTATTTTAATTATTTTTTTTCCCCAATCAATTTAACAAATTTCTAAAGTATTGTTTAGTAAAACGTTTTACAAAAGCATGGCAAAATTACACAATTTGAAGAGGTGGTTGTTTTTTTCTTTTTTGCTTTTTAACACTTTAACAGGACTGTTTCATTCAGGAGATCCAAGCCCGTGCATTTTTGGGTCACTGATAATTTTTATTTTGTCAGCTTTTCTCTAGACCAAAAGAAAAAAAAAAAAACAAATCCTGGTTGAGCAGCACACCACAATTTCTCTGGAATTGGATGTTCTTATAGGACATTAATGAGCTTGTCACCTGTCCAGCCAACTTTGGTTTTAATCTCCATTTTATCCATCAGATTCCACAAACTTTATCAATAGCACAGTATCCAGAATCCAAAAATCATTAAATGCTTAAAAACAGATGTTGAGAAAAAAAAGATTGTCTCTAAGGGAAGTAGTGAAGTCATCCACAGCAATAAAGGTGAGGAAAGACACCTTGCACTATTCCCCCAAGAGCCGGTAAGTGTAAAAGGGGAATGCTGCACTGCCATTTGTGTATACTAATTTCCTGCCTTTTCTTATACAGCAACTTTCATGGCAGTGAAGAATCCAATCTTCCTACTAAATGTACTCCAAACTAGGCTGTCATAAAAATCATAGCAGGAAAAAACCCCAACAACACTTAAAGAGAAACAACTGTTGTTACCTTAAACAAAAAGACATTATTTTAACTTGTTTTAAATTTTCTACATCAGAATACCTGTCTAGTATCTATAAATATCTTTAGTAAGCTTTTTTCTTTTTTTTTTTTAAAGAAATAAGAAATTTTCAGGAAACAACAAAAGTAGCTTTTTTTATGTTTCTAGCATTAAAATTCTCCTCAATTGTAATGACATATTGTCGTGGTTTCAGGTCAGCTCAGCCGGTAACAAAGCACCACGAAACCGCCCACTCACCCCCCACCCCCTCACCTGGCCACGTTAAGATGAGGAGAAAATCCAAAGGCAGGCTCACGGGTTGAGACAAGGACTGGGAGGGATCACTCCCCACTTATGGTCACAGGCAAAAGACAGGCTCAACTTGGGGAAGAAACAAAAACAACTTAATTTACTACAAATCAAAACAAAATCAAAGACCCAAGAGTATTAGGAAGGGAAACCAAACATCAGAACACCTCCCCCCACCCCTCCCACCTTTCCGGCTCAGCTCCATTCCAGATGCTTTCTACCTCCTCCCCCCGGCGGCGCAGGGGAACAGGGGATGGGGGTTGAGTCAGCTCGCCACACATGGTCTCTGCCGCTACTTTCCTCAGGGGGAAGATTCCTCACTCGTCCCCTGCTCCACCATGGGGTCCCTGCCACGGGAGACAGTCCTTCGCCAACTTCTCCAACGTGGTTCCTTTCCGCGGGCTGCAGTTCCTCACAAACTTCCCTGGCG
>VYZV01010884.1:23537-36065 GCA_013401275.1 Pandion haliaetus
GGGCTGCTCTCCAGTCACACACTGTTCCAGCGTGGGCTTTCCCATGGAGTCACGGCCATCTTTGGGTGCCTCCACTCCACCATTCACCTCCCTGGGCTGCAGGGGGACAGCCTGCCTTCTCACCACGGGCTGCAGGGCCATCAGCCTCCTCAGGCGCCCCTCCTCCCCCTCCTTCTTCACTGACCTCAGTATCTGCAGAGGTGTTCCTCTCACATTCCAATCCCCTACTCCCTGCAGGTTCCCCTTCTTAAATCTGTTCTCCCAGAGGCGCTCTCACCATCACTGATGGGATCGGCCTGGGCCAGATGCGGGTCCAACTTGGAGCCAGGAAGCTTCTAGCAGCTTCTTAGAGGAGCCACCTCTGCAGCCCCCTCTCCCACTACCAAAGAAAACTGCACCACACAAACCCATAACATACATATAAAATAATATAGTTAAAGTAATTCTTATATATACACATATATTTTAGATTGTATGTAAAATTACATACAAAATAAATTTGAATGTTTAAATTAGGTTACTGATATCAGTCTCAACTTTATGATTGACTTCATTTCAATTGTAGCTATACAAGATATGGTAGTTTGCATATTTTTTACTTGTTTCTTAAATATTTACTGTTAGCAAGAACTAAATGTTCTCTAGCTTATTCTTTCTGTTTCATTGATCAAATTGCTAAACAAGAAACACTTTTTACTTCAGAAACTCCTCAGCTGCCTCAGAGCGTAGAAATTCTGGAAAGAGAATTTTTTCTTTCATAAATAGGAAGAAATTATAATTTTATTAGCTGGATATAGGTAGGAAAAATAGACCAGCTGCCAAAACAAAAGTTCTTCTCCAGATCTGAAACACAAGCAGCAACTCAAGCTGATTACAGATTAAAAGTAAGTGTTGCAAGTTCAAATTATGTTGTGAAATAAACCATTTAAACAAAAAGTGCATTTAGTTTAGAACAAAAAGGATGTTAGCAGAGAGTGGTGTTAAGTCATTAATTATCCTCTAGGCTCATGATGAAAATAGGAAGTGGAATAGAGAGATATTAGGAGGAAGGTAAAAGGGAATACAGCAATGCCTGTATTAATGGTACAGCTCCATATGAAGGTCCTTGGTGGTAATGCTGATTTCGGGGACCAAAGCCTTTTCTTTTCTACTAGCTGCTTGTTCTTACCCTTCTAATGCATCTTCCCCACTTCCAGTGAAAATTTTTTTGTGCAGGCACATACTGAACTAGATCAAGAAACTGGCAAAACTGTCAAAATCTGATGTTTGTGGGTTTTTGTTTGTTTGGTTTTTTTCCCCTTTGGCTGGTTAAGTTCCCCGTTACAGTTCATATGTGGGTACATGTCGTGGTTTCAGCTCAGCCAGTAACAAAGCACCACGAAGCCGCTCACTCACCCCCCACCCCCGCCCCTGGCCACGTTGGGATGAGGAGAAAATCCAAAGGCAGGCTCGTGGGTCGAGACAAGGACTGGGAGGGATCACTCCCCACTTATGGTCACGGGCAAAAGACAGGCTCAACTTGGGGAAGAAACAAAATCAATTTAATTTACTACAAATCAAATCAAATCAAATCAAACACACAAGGGTATTGGGAAGGGAAACCAAACATCAGAACCCCTCCCCCCACCCCTCCCACCTTCCCAGCTCAGCTCCATTCCCAGTGCTTTCTCCCGCCTCCCCCCGGCGGCGCAGGGGAACAGGGGATGGGGGTCGAGTCAGCTCGCCACACATGGTCTCTGCCACTCCTTTGCTCAGGGGGAAGATTCCTCACTCGTCCCCTGCTCCACCATGGGGTCCCTCCCACGGGAGACAGTCCTTCACCAACTTCTCCAACGTGGTTCCTTCCCACGGGCTGCAGTTCCTCACAAACTTCCCTGGCGCGGGTCCTTTCCGCGGGCTGCTCTCCAGTCACACACTGCTTCAGCGACGTTTTTACCATGGAGTTACGGCAATCTTCAGGAGCCTCCGCTCCACCATTCACCTCCATGGGCTGCAGGGGGACAGCCTGCCTTCTCAGCATGGGCTGCAGAGCCATCAGCCTCCTTAGGCTCCCCCTCCTCCCCCTCCTTCTTCACTGACTCCAGTATCGGCAGAGATGTTCCTCTCAGGTTTCCCAACCCCCACACTACTGGTTCCCCTTCTTAAATCTGTTCTCCCAGAGGCGCTCCCACCGTCACTCCCCTCCCAGAGGTGGGTCCGACATTTTGGCGCCGGGGAATTTTCCAGCGACTTTTTAAAGAGGCCGCCTCTGCAGCCCCCCTCCCCTGCCACCAAGGAAAACCGTGCCACACAAACCTATAACAGTACAGAAACAGATTGGCCGGCTGATGTAGGGGCAATATCTTGCAGTCAGTTAAGAGGAGAGGATGCTAAAACCAAACCCAAAGGTGCAAAAATTAACTGGAGTCCCCAGCTTTAACAAAGATATTCTTCCTTAATAGCACATGGCAGTTTTTCCCAGAACCTATCTCCTTTCATTTAAAGTGTAGTTGTAGCTTTGCTCATGTTTTTCATCTCTAGCAGAGCTGAAAATTTTAGTTCAGTAGAAATAAAATAATTAGTACATATTATAAGAGTTTTAATTTCTTGTAAGAAGGATGACTGGTACTTCATGCATTCAGCTCATAAAACGATTTTGGATTAACAGAGGAAAACATAGCTGAGCTGAGAAAAAAGATCATGGAAGAAAAATGCAAAATAGATGAGTATGCAGGTAAATAGATCTACTTGCTTTCTGCCAAGGATAAAATGACTCAGAAGCTGATGAATTTTGCAGATTTTTAGGTTTGTCTTCAGTCTTATATAGAGAGCAAACTGAACTCAACAATCTTCTGACCAGAGTCCAGTACTTCTAACTGAAGTGCCAAATGGGGTCATAATGAACTTAAATTTATGAGGAACTCTGCAGTAAAGAATAAAAGGACTTTTTTTCTCATGAAGAAAATGTTTCTTTTGTTTTACATCTGCACAGCAAGGTTTTGATAAATTTCCTCAGTCATTTCAGTGGCAGCAAACTGCAATATTTTTAAATTAAAATAGACCATAATCTATTTATGGTAGTAAAAAATTGTTCTGACAAAATAAGACTCCTGAAGGATCTTTGCCCAACTGTATAAATGAAATACAACTACTGGATTCTTTGAAAAGTTGCTAAGTTGTTTAGATTAGAGTCCTACTTTTTATAAAATATTGTGTTCCTCTGATAGTATAGCAAAACCTATTATTCGCTACCCTTTAAACACAGAAATGGCCTTGAAATTGCATGCAGCTATCTTGCCTGAACTTTTAAACTTTTTATTTAACTAGTTAATGGAACTTACCACTTCATTTAGAATACGTCTTCAGGGGAAATTTTTATTAGCTTGAGACTAAGGGTTGTCATCAAACTGAATTTTTCTCCTTAGCTAGGGTATGACAAAAAGACTCTGGCATCTAAAATTATCATTTTTTCTTGCACTTAATACACCTTCATTAAGATGACATAAATCACAGTAAACAAATTCTATTTTATTTAAGTGACTAAAATCCTACAGTCACCCACTGCTATAAAGTCTCCTAATACAGAACTAATAGAGAAGATGATGGGAGAGGTAGTGTTTATGCTTACACATCATCCTTCAGCTATTAATAAAGAAGATTGTGACAAAGTGAATGCAGTATAAAAGTAAACATCTTTTCCCATCTTTATTCTCTGTTTTTGCCTTTCTCTCATAGCTCTTTTTTGCACCTAACACATAGCCAAACAAATTGAATTTCCTAAAGAATGAGCTGATGGGCTGTAAACTGAGGTCTGCTAATATTATGGCTAACAGAAGAAAAGTGGCATAATTCCAGACCATATGTGGGTACACTATTTCCCTCATCAAATATATTTGTACAACTATTAAGATTATTTGATTGTTACGATTTAAAACAGTAGTCTTCATCAGAATGTTCTGCTGCTGGGTAAAATTTCCTCATTTAACTTATTACAGTTCTCAGAGTTCAAAGCTGTAGAATGTCAGCTTTTCATCTTGTGAAGCTAGAAGTCTTCCTTTCTTGCTTTTGTTCTTCTAAAATGCCTCAGAAAAAATGCTTCTTGTAAGCAGCCACATCTATCAGTGTCCTAGTTTCACTAGGAACAGGGGAGGGGAACCTCAATCCATCCCACTCTTACCAGTTTGATGCCAGTGCCAGCAATAGATGCCCAGAGCCTGGAGAGGGATCACAGGTCAGCAGGAGAGCACCTGAAGAGCAACACAAAGGAATTCTAGCCACTTCAGCCAGTAAGTCAGCTTCACAGGGGGCCCAACTTAAATCCCTCTATGCAAATGTACATAGCATGGGGAATAAAAAAGAGGAGTTACAGGTGTGCGCATGCCGGCAGGGCTGTGATCTTATTGGCATCATGGAGACATGCTGGGATGGCTCCTATGACTGGAGTGTTGGAATGGAAGGATACAGGCTCTTTCAGAAGGACACTCAGGGAAGACGAGGAGGAAGGTGTCACCCTCCAAGTCAATGACCGCCTGGGGATGGGTGAAGAGCAGACGGAGAGTTTATGGATCCGTATTAAAGGGAGGGGGGGAAAGGTGACATTATAATAGGGGTTTGCTACAGGCCACCTGACCAGGAAGACCGAGCGGATGAGGCCCTCTATAGACAGATAGGAGCAGACTCACATTCACAAGCCCTGGTGCTCATGGGGGACTTCAAGCACCCCGATATCTGTAGGAGGGACAACACAGCAGGGCATAAGCAATCCAGGAGGTTCCTGGAATGTGTTGATGACAACTTCCATCTCCAAGTGATAGAGGAGGCAGTGAGGAGAGGTGCTATGCTGGACATTGTTCTCACCAACAAGGAGGGGCTGGTGGGGAATGTGAAGCTCAAGGGCAGCCTTGGATGCAGTGACCATGAAATGGTGGAGCTCAAGATCCTTTAGGGCAATGAGGAGGGCTCAAGCTTGCTACCCTGGACTTCAGGAGAGCAGACTTTGGCCTCTTCAGGGATCTGCTTGGAAGAATACCATGGGATAGAATACTGGAGGGAAGAGGGGCCCAAGAAAGCTGGTTAATATTCAAGGAACACCTCCTCCATGCTCAGGAGCGATGCATCCCAACAAAGAGGAGGTCAGGCAAAAACACCAGGACACCAACATTGATGAACAAGCAGCTCCTGGACAAAGTCAAACACAAAAAGGAAGCCTGCAGAGGGTGGAAGCAAGGACAGGTAGCCTGGGAGGAATACAGAGAAATTGACTGAGCAGCCAGGTATCAGGTTAGGAAAGCCAAACCCCTGGTAGAATTAAATCTGGCCAGGGACATCAAAGGCAACAAGAAAAGCTTTTATAGGTACATCAGTGATAAAAGGAAGACTAGGGAAAATGTGGGGCCTCTCTGTAAGGAAATAGGAGACCTCATTACCCAGGACATGAGGAATGCTGAGGTACTCAACAACTTTTTTGCCCCAGTCTTCACTGACAAGTGCTCCAGCCACACCACCCAAAATGCAGAAGGCACAGGCAGGGACTGGGAGAATGAAGAACCACCCACTGTAGGAGAAGATCAGGTTCAAGATCATCTAAGGAACCTGAAGGTGAATGAGTTTTCTCATTCCTGCTTTTTTCCTATAATCTCCCCTGTCCCACTGAGGGAGGGGAGTGACGGAGCAGCTGAGTGTGAGTTTGGCTGTTAGCCAAGACTAGTCCATCACAGAGTGGAAAGCATTTTACTAAGTAAATCTGACACAGTATTAAAAAAAACAAGGAAGAAAACAATAGGGGAGCATTTTAAAAGTATCTTCAGAAATACCTGATCCAGTTAAAATTCACTTGTGACATGGACATGAAAAGAAGACTGTAAAAAACTGCTGTAAGACAAATCTATATAATGACTATAGACCATTTTATTTTCCTATGACTCATTCATGCAAGGCAATTTTTGTCATTTCATTTTGCTTTCAGATTCACCAGAAGTTTACAAATTACTGAGGACACAGGAGAATCTTAGCCAAGAAATGAAGAAAACATCTATGTCAGATGAAGTTTAAATTTATCTTCTTCACAGAAACTAAGTAGTATTTCAGTACAGCTTAAAAAGAAACATCAATAAAGAAAAAGGCAATCACACTTATACCAGAAATTGCCTGTCCCTTTCATTGTCAGGATCCAGATGTCCCTCAAAAGGAACAAAATAATCCTTCTGTCTTGAGATTGTGTGAATGACAAAACTCAGCAAGAAACCACCCTATGAAAAACATGCTAATGACTGAAGACAATACCCCCACTCCCCCTGCCTGCCAAGACAAAAATATGTCAAATGCTGAAATGCTTTGCTCGAACTCTGCAGTATTCACTTGGGGCAGGACTAGTACATGGACACTATTGGCAAATTTAGAGAGATTTCTAATCTTGAATGTCAGGGTTAAAATTCAAAGTTTCATTGTGAGTAAGAGATGACATATTATTCCACTGCCTCATCAAGTAAGAAAGAGATACCTATAGACAAAGAGATGGGAATTCACCGGGCAGCCAGTTATTATACCCAGATCACATTTTTGTGCCACTGTTTTCCTCATCAGAGTTTGAAGTAGCTCTCTTCCCAAAAGATGGTCTGTCAGCTGAGGTTTGCTAAGTGAAGCAAGTTCTTGTTTCTGCTTCTGGCATGCCTGTGCATATGATGGTTCAAGAAGTGAGTGAGAGGTTTTATGTATGCTCAAATTTCCCCACATGGGGAATTCTTGATCTTCCAGGTGTAGACAAGAAGATAGAGAACGAAACCGAAGCTGGTTATATGGAAGTATCCCTTATACATGAAAGTTAGCATGATCCATTTTTATTTAAACTAATTTCAGAGTTATTCTCCTGTGTTTCAAGTGATGAATGTAATTTGAAGCATAATTGTATTTAAAATTAAAATATTGATGGCATTCTATTCTATCAGTGTCAGTCAATTATTCCTTCATATTACTTGAAGAATAATGCATAACATAATTTATTCTTAAAGTCTGAATAATTAAAGAGGACCAGAAATTGGGTAGTATTATTCATTTTATAACAGGAAACCTGTACTGCAATTATTGAATATGAGCCATGTGATTGAGCCTATATGAAATAGAATGTTTTATACTTGAAAAAAAAAAAAAGTTTACACAGTTAGCAAATCACTCAGATAATGATTCTTCTCAATATACATCATGTGGCTAACTAAAAGCCTGAACCAGAATTTGTTGTAATCAGAGGAATAGAGCTGGTATAGGAAAGACCTCTGGTTTTATCTCAAAGATATGTTTCACAAAGTCTCTCTCTTCTGATACTGTAAGAAATAGCTATACTATGTGAAGCTGTTTCTTTAATTTAGTTTATTTCTTGCTAGAAGAAAGTGATTACTGTGGCCAATCTCATAATATTAAACCTCAGGAAATCTTGAACTGGTTTTGTTTTAACTCCTTTTCCCTTGTCACAGCTGCTACATTCATATGCTTATAGAGCTAATTTTCAGGTTACAGTGTTTGTTTGTCTTTAAAAAGTAGGATTCTAGCATTTCTGGCTACATCTGCAAAGTACTTTCAGATCACAGAAGGGTCACAGTCCAGAAGAGAAAAAGGGTTGAGGGGTATTTTTGTGTGTGTGTATGTGTTTGTTTTGTTATTACAGTTCATTGCAATTAGCTTTGTTGTTTGTTTGTTTTAATCGTAAGATTTTGGTTGTCAAACATATACTGTCTGTTTCCACATTATATTTACTCCACCACAAGAGATTCTGAAAATAGTGCTTACTGAAGTATTTCTAATGTCATTTGTCTAGGAATCAAAAGTAGTATTTTAATAGCATTCCTGTGTGCCCAGTTGTTAAATCATTAAAAAAAAAAAGATCAGATAATTACTGAAATAAAGAATGAATAAATAAATAAAAAAAGTAGAAGTCTGAAGAAAAATTATTGTTTATTCAAACCAGACAGAGGAAGGGAATCTTTAGATTTTATAGCAAATGAAGGACACATTTGTGCCTGCTGCTCTTGATTTAAAATCATTTACATTCATGGCAAAAAGTGCTTTCATGGAATACTTAAGAGTTCTCCAGAGTTTTACTCACATTGTGGAATTCATGCAGAATTCATCTTACCTAAATTTTAGTCATTAAGAAGCAGGATATAATCTAAGACATTTGTCTAGGTTACCTTGTACTAAATGGGAAAGATAGGCATGATTGTTGCTTCAAGGCAATTCATTCCATCCTGAAGTAAGTGGGATGAATTGTCATCTCAAAGTGACTTTTTATTTCTACCAAATACAATAGGTATATAAACACACTGTGTGGGTAGAAAGAATGCCATTTATTTTAAGCCTCAAAAAATATCCCTGATTATTTTTCCAGTCCAAGTTAGTACCTTTGCACCACAACTAGTTTTGAGCTAGCTGTTTTCTAGTCACTGCCCAATTTTTTCTTTCTTGGTTTTGTTTGCCAGGTCTTTTAGGGCTCTAAGTTGCTTCAGCCACACAGTGACTGGTAATTATAAGGAACTCTACTGTCAGAGTTGTTGCCAGTGTGAAAATAACTTGATGGGGTAACTGCCAGCTGACAATTTTTGTTGCTGCTGGAGTGGACTATTTTCAAAAGATAGTATTTACTGAAAGAAAAGCAAAAAAAAGGAATTGGGATAGTTGATCAATTGTCTTTTCAGATTCAGTTGATGAACCAAGTAACACAATAGATAAAGTGGCATCTTAAATGTCTTCAAAATAGATTTTTTTTTTAAGGTGTGTTCTTGTTATCTCTTAAAGCATACAGTCTAAACATTGTGTTTCTAATTAATTAAAACTGAAGTGATTTAACTGTGAATGCACTTCTGAGAAACCGTGAATTACCAGTTAAAGGAAACAGGTACTTAAAAAGTATAAAACCACAGGAAATGTGTAAAAGAGTCTTGAGAGACAGAATTATCACTTGATTAGAAACAATACATATGACACCTGAGAGCACTGCTAGACTGTCCTGGTTTCAGCTGGGATAGGGTTAATTGTCTTCCTAGTAGCTGGTACAGTGCTATGGTTTTGAGCTAGGTATGAGAAGAATGTTGATAACACACTGATGTTTTCAGTTGTTGCTAAATAATGTTTAGTCTAAAGTCAAGGATGTTTCAGCTTCTCATGCCCAGCCAGCAAGAAGGCTGGAGGGGCACAAGGAGCTGGGAAGGGACACAGCCAGGGCAGCTGACCCCAGCTGGCCAAAGGGGTATTCCATACTATGTGACGTCACATCTAGTATATAAATTGGGGGAGTGGGGCTGGGGGGATCGCTGCCTAGGGACTAACTGGGCGTCAATTGGCGGGTGGTGAGCAACTGCATTGTGCATCACTTGTATACTCCAATCTTTTTATTATTACTGTTGTCATTTTATTAGTGTTGTCATTATCATTATTAGTTTCTTCTTTCCTGTTCTATTAAACCGTTCTTATCTCAACCCACAAATTTTACTTCTTTTTGCCGATTTTCTCCCCATCCCACTGGGTGGGGGGGAAGTGAGTGAGTGGCTGTGTAGTGCTTAGTTGCTGGCTGGGGTTAAACCATGACATAGACCAAGGGGGAAAGCATGGAACAGAATGCTTACTGCCAAGGCCAATGTTATAATAAAATTTTCAAGGGAATGTTGTATCTCTGACTCAAATGCCATCTACTGTAGATTTCCTGTTAACTGGGAAAACATGCCTCAGATATAGAAGGAAAACACAGAAACAGTTTTTTGCAAGGACTGTTTAGTTCAAGTGTTCATAAGAAAAGTCTTATTAAGACAGTGCCCTTACATCGTTCTTCATATTAAGCTGAAATATTGCTATTGAGTGAAACATTTTACTGTAAATAACCATAATCTTAAAATTGTATTGGAAGCACAGAAGAAAAATTCTTTTTATCCCAGAAAGAGGATAAATGCATTTTGAAGAATTACCATTACTTTCACAACATTATTCCAGGTGCTTATTTACCTACAAAAGTTCAATTAGAAAAAAAAAGGAAAAAAGAGATGTACTTTGGACAAAACTACTCTACTGGAAATTTCTCTACTGCAATCTTAGAATCGTAATAACATCCAAGCACATGACTTTTGAAAGAAGACTTGGACAGAGGTGGTTTAATGTGGAAGAATGCAGTAGTGTTCATCTGAATAAATTTTTCTAAAACCAAAAATGGCGTTTCAATAATTAAAGGAGTCTTATAAGAAAGATGAGGACAAACATTTTAGCAGGGCCTGTTGTGATAGGACAAGGGGTAATGGTTTTAAACTAAAAGGGTAGATTTAGACTAGATAGAAGGAAGACATTTTTAGCAATGAGGGTGGTGAAACACTGGAACAGGTTGCCCAGGAGGTGGTAGATGCCCCATCCCTGGAAACACTGAAGGTTAGGTTGGATGGGGCTCTGAGCAACCTGATCTAATTGAAGATGTCCCTGCTCATTGCAGGGGGGTTGGATTAGATGACCTTTAAAGGTCCCTTCCAACCCAAACTATTGTGTGATTCTGTGAAGACAAAGCATCTGATGTTGTAATTGGGAGCAACTTTAAAAAAAAAAAAAATGCTACAAAGGGGCAGTCAACGTAAATGTTTTTTTCTCGTAAAGGACAAATGCTGGCATTATATGGCATAATAGAACTCTGATTACACAGTATTGGTATACAAACACTCCAAACGTACTGTGGAATAAATAATAATGACAAGTTAAAACTGAAAAAAAAAATTGGTATAAGCAAAAGAAACTAGAAGCAGAAGAGGGAGAAATGGGATGAATAGTATGGTCACAAAGTAAAAAAAGAACATTGTAGGTGTATGTGTGTTGATGTAAAATATCTGAGATGATTGGTATGATATATATGTAAAGATGTCATGTTGAGATTTTGCAGTCTTTGAGGCAGAATAACAGGCTGATGCACGATCACAAAATACAACACAAGGAAGTTGCCATAGTAAATCTAACAGGAATTTCAGAAAGTGAAGCAATAAGTAAAGGACTTGATATTCAAAGAAGGTGATAGTCATCTTACAACCTCATGAAAGAGGGCATACTTCAGCCAGATTTAGTGATGGATACAAGGATGTATTTCTGGATTAGTTTGTTTTCTTTTTCTGGCCCTGTGGTTCAGTTACTGCTACAAATGATCTTTCAAACTGTATTTTGATCCTGTCCATGTACTTCAACAATTCTGAATGAAGACTGTAATCTGATGTATTACCTAAATAGTATCTCTTCTATTATTATTAGGCTGTGAAATAAGCAATTTCATCATCAGTTCCAGTCCTCACAAATTCATAACTGCAAATAACTCTAGACCCACATTTTCATTCATTCTTCAAAAATCTTGGATGTTACTGAAAAAGGGGAACAGGTTTGGGAGGAAGGACTGCCATATGGAAAGCAAGTACAAAAAAAGAGCAAACATAGAATAAACCATATGGAAAAATGTCTGTATGGAATAAATCAAGTTAGCCTTATGGAAGTTATCTTTGGCCTCTCTTGACTTTTATTTATGCTTCTGACTAGCAACAGCCTACATCTTAACCTTTACCAATGCTAAGGTAAGAGAAAAAAAGGAATTAAAATGAAATTACAGGAAAATAAACAGAATGTGCCTGAATGGAGAATTTTCAGTTTCTTGTTGAGATAACCTTCAGATAGGACAGCACAAGAACTTTGTTCAGGTTATGAATAAGTTGCCCTTTAAAATGGATGAACTTTTTGAGAACTCTCTAAAATGTATTACCTGCTACAGTATTATATTCTTTCCACCAGTACCTGTTAATTTTGCATTATGTTTTAGTATTTCAAATTAAAATAATGAAAAGATAATTTGATAAATTGGGCACTAGATTGCAATGTCTTTTTTTGTAAAATAAAATTCCAACATCAGCTTTCATATCCATAAGTATTGTTGCTAAAATAATGGGAAAACCAGATAGTTTATTGAAAATGTTTTCAATGCAGCACCATGGTTTTGCTGTTATTTTATAAAATGATATAAAAGGGCACAGAAATCAGTTTAGCATGTCTTCTAGTAATAATTTTGTAGGTAATCAATTAATACATTAGCTACTGTAGGGTCTGAATAATCTGGTAGATTACGTAGCAATTACTATTTGATGTTGAGAGGATATTACCTAATTCTACTGCACTAACAAAAAACAAAAAAAAAAAAAGAAAAAGAAACACCATTTATAGGTTACCCAAGGAGAAGTTAGAACTGAAATTTTATGCCAAATAAAATTTTATGTGGTAAAAGATATATGAAAAATTATTTCAGGTTTTTCTCTTTTTCTTTTATTTTCAAAGAAGGAATAGAAGAAAATTGTGGATATTTAGAATGGAATCACAATTATATTGTTAACTGCAGAGCTATATTTCAAACACCTGTTCTGTGTGGGGATGAACACTGGAAGTTTCAAAATGCACCAAGAAAGACTGCATGTCTATCAAGACAGGTGAGTTAAAAATCACATCTAATTGTAGGTGTTTAAATATAAGGTCTTTGCACAAGTAGGTGTTTAAGCTTGTATAATA